>MU855486.1:0-54934 GCA_033296695.1 Staphylotrichum tortipilum | reverse complement strand
CCCCCAACTGCCGCTACAGCTTGGTCGACCATCGCTGACACCTTCAATGCACCCGCCCACCCACAGGGTTCCCCCTCCGCCAGACTCCCCAGCCTCGCCCAGCAACAAAGGAGAGCTCTGAGCATCCACGAGTACCGTTCCGCCGACCTCCTCCGCCAGGTGAGCGACAATTTGCGCTGCCGTGCCCCCCGCCCTCCCCGCCCTCTCCCATACCCCCAAGCAAGCCCCTTATCAGCGGGGAGGATGGAGAATATACAGAGGCAGAGAGAGGGACATAAGAAAAGAACGAAAGGAGGATCTTCCGCTGACACGGACCGGCCACCGCCAACCCCCATCACACACAGTATGGCATTGATCTCCCCAAGGGCTCCAACGCCACGACCGCCGCCGAGGCCGAGACCGTCGCCAAGGAGATTGGCACTGACGACATGGTCATCAAGGCCCAGGTGCTCGCCGGCGGCCGCGGCAAGGGCAGCTTCGACAACGGCCTCAAGGGCGGCGTGCGCGTCATCTACTCGCCCACCGAGGCCAAGATGTTCGCCGAGCAGATGATCGGCCACAACCTCATCACCAAGCAGACGGGCGCCGCCGGCCGCCTGTGCTCGTCGGTCTACATCTGCGAGCGCAAGTTCGCCCGCCGCGAGTTCTACCTGGCCGTCCTCATGGACCGCGCCTCCCAGGGGCCCGTCATCGTCTCGTCGTCCCAGGGCGGCATGGACATCGAGGGCGTCGCCAAAGAGAACCCCGACGCCATCACCACCACCTACATCGACATCAACGTTGGTGTCACTGACGAGATCGCCCGCGGCATCGCCGTCAAGCTCGGCTTCAGCGAGCAGTGCATCGAGGACGCCAAGGACACCATCAAGAACCTGTACAAGATCTTCCTCGAGAAGGACGCCACCCAGATCGAGATCAACCCGCTCTCCGAGACGTCGGACCACAAGGTCATGTGCATGGACGCCAAGTTCGGCTTCGATGACAACGCCGACTTCCGCCAGAAGGAGGTCTTTAGCTGGCGCGACACCACCCAGGAGGACCCCGAGGAGGTGCGCGCCGCCGAGGCCGGCCTCAACTTCATCAAGCTCGACGGCGACATTGGCTGCCTGGTCAACGGCGCCGGCTTGGCCATGGCCACCATGGACATCATCAAGCTCAACGGCGGCCAGCCCGCCAACTTCTTGGATGTGGGCGGCGGCGCCACCCCGTCGGCCATCAAGGAGGCCTTTGAGCTCATCACGAGCGACCCCAAGGTGACGGCCATCTTTGTCAACATCTTTGGCGGCATCGTGCGCTGCGACGCCATCGCCCACGGCCTCATCAACACGGTCAAGACGCTCGACCTCAAGATCCCCATCATTGCCCGCCTGCAGGGCACCAACATGGAGCAGGCCCACCAGCTCATCAACGACTCGGGCATGAAGATCTTCTCGATCGACGACCTGCAGAGCGCCGCCGAGAAGGCCGTCCAGCTGTCCAAGGTTGTCAAGATGGGTGCGTGGCACGGGTATCCGGATGGATGACCTCGTTTTTTTTTATTATCGTTTCTGCTTTGAGGGTGGAAAAGTAACTGACTGACTGACCGCGTGTCTTTTTTCTTGCGTACAGCTCGTGACATTGACGTTGGCGTCGAGTTTACTCTGGGTATCTAAGGGGAGGGGGAAAGAATAGGATGGTGGCAAGAAGGGTGGGTGGGGGCATGGGATCGGCATAATAGACTTGGTGTGGATGACGGAGAGGAAAGGATGAAGGGGTTTGGAACACTGTTTTTGTTGTTTGCGTACCCGTGTATGTGTGTGTGTCTGTCTGTCTGTGCAAGCTCTCTCCCGTTGTGTCAGTCGTTGGCTTTGCTTGTGGTGTACAAATTCCCAACTTGGAGGTCGAAACACGCTACAGACACGCGATGCCGTGATAGATGATGGAGGGGGTGTGGCTGGTGGGTGAGCAGGGCTGATACCTAGACTTGACTTGACTTGGGCAATGTCAGTTTTTCTTTTGCTGAGATAGGCCTGTCGTCGTCATGTGGTGGACCCTGAGGTGGTTAATATCATCGTCGTCGTCCTCGTCGGTTTCGGTATCGGCACACAACGAGCGGAGGAGGAGAGATGCCGAGAGGAGGGAGGGGGCGACTTACATAACAAGCGAGGCGGTGCTGTCCCCCCTGTCTCATCTCCCTCCCTCTCTCTCCGGGCTGGGTTGCTTGCTTCGCGTTGTTGTTGGCTCATCTCCCTCTCCCCGGACGACTGGGCTGCTCGTTCTGTTGTTAGCGAACTTGCCCTGGGGCTTGGGTTGCAGCCAAGGAAGTCTGGAACGGTGCAGGCTTGGGGAGGGGGCGGGGGAGGAAAAGAAGACGTCGATGTTTTATTTTTATTTTTTATTTTTTTGTACTGTTGCAAGGTTGGGTGGGGGCTTGGGCCGCGGTGGTTGGGTCGGTCAGGCCATGCTTATTAGTTGGTTAGGTAGCCTTATTCGCTTTTTTTTTTTTTTTTTTTGCCTGGGTTTGTTTTTTTGGCGTGGTGCGGGGAGAAGTTGGAGAAATGTCTTAGTCCCTGGGGTGTTTCTTGGGTATCTCGGGGCCCTTCATCCGGAAGCACATGACACTAAGTCGCAGGTGGCCCTTGCTAGGCTGGCTGGGCAGCGTTCAATCATTTCATTCGGGGGAGGGGGTGGGTTGGTGGTTGCGTGATGGTGGTGGTTTGGATGGGAGTAATTAAGGGTGTGTTCCTGCGTCTGGCTCGAATGGCTGGGTCAGTGTCAGTGGTTGTTGAGGATTCGGGTGAGAATGGGTTGATAAGTGGTGGTTGGATGGTTGGCGGGGTCACTTCACGTGCCTTGCCTGGTTTCTTCTCTCTCTGCCCTTCAGGTGCGAGAGTGTGACACATAAAAGACGGATTAATTACAACGGCCGAGTACGTAAGAACAAGGACTGGTGTGCATGACCACGACGACGACCATGATGTGCGGCTGGGCTGGGCTGGGCTGGGCCCAGAACACGCCGCGTGAGGCGCTAGTTATCTCGCAGAGGGCAAGACCATCCTCGGGTGGCTGATAGGCAGGTCCCGGGTGGTGGTGGTGCTTTGGGGGTTTCAGAGGAGCAGATCACTGGGTGGACTGGATAAGATGATTGCGAGCTGCCGTTGCTTGGTTGGGTTGGGTTGGGGTTGGGGTTGGCTGCCCACCGCCCGCTGGCGTGGGAGGGGGGGCGTCTTGGCGGTGCAGGCGTGACACAGCGGTATATAATGACCTGTCGGGCGTCTGTCCGGTCTTGTTGAGGGTTTTGTGTTTCCAGTTTGACTCGGTCTTGCGTCCCATCCTTCTGTCTGACGTCTTGTTGCTCCCCTGGCCAGATATCAGCTTCCAGGTGCCAAGCTCGTGGATATAGGTACCTAGGTAGGTACTCCACTCCCACTCACCCACTCTCGCCCATCGTCACCCACTTACACCCACCAACCCACACAGTGACCGTCTCAGTCTGACACACCTCCAAAGTCTGACACACCTCCAAGGTCAGCCACCCCCTCTCCTACAACCACCATCTTCCTCCTACATCTCCTCACACTCCCAAGAACAAAACAAACCTCAAGTCCACGATGCCCGCCATCTGCCCCTGCTCGTCTTGCTTCTCCTCGAGGCCGCAACATGCCCTTCCCGGGTCGAGCCAACTTCAACAGCAACGGCAACAGTGCTCTTCACGCCACGTGGGCACCAGAGAAAACGACCTGTTCAGCAGGCTGAGCAGCAACCGCAAGAGGAGGGACAGCACGACGTCCACGCTTGTTGGGCGGCAGGCTGCCATGGAGAAGGATAAGCTGGATTCGGAGGAATAATGTTTGGGAGGTTGGATGTGGTTGGGGAGGAGTGTTCCGGGTTGGTTTTTGGGACTCGGAGTTCAAGGATCAGGGGGCGCGCCGGTTTTGTTCATTTCTGCTTGAGAAGGGTTAGAAGGGGAGCGCCGGAGCATTGGGTGGGAGGTTTGCGTTATTATTTTTCACTCAATATCATGCCGTTTGTTGGTCCATAAATCTCGCCAGCCATTCTCACTGGATGCTGTGCACAGTCTTGCAGGATGGTAATAATATTTTCCTCCAAGAAAAGTAGGCTGGTACGTAATCGTCGGTAGAGTGGTTTGAAAACCGGCCATATTACGTAACTAGTTAACTAGTTAGTTAACGTTAGTTAGTTAACTCAAACCTATCCTTCCCGAGTTGTTTGTTTGCCAGTGGTGATCGTGCGACTGACTTCACCTCGACCTCCTTGCCGCAATTTCAACTGTCTCGTAACTTCAACACTTCACCAACCAGATTCTCTCAGCTTGGTTTCTTACGTCCGACTTCCAAGTCTCCCTCCCGCTGCCCCCAGACATGGACTCCTTCTTGTGTTCCGAACTTCCACTGCCCTAACCTTTCTTCTATCCAAACTTCCACTTCTTCCCGCTGTCCCAAGCTTCAGCTTTTTCTTCTGCTCCTGAATCCCACTTCTTCTTCCACTCCCCAACTTCGAGTTTTCTTCCGCTTCCAACTTTTCCCTCCTCCGTCACTCCCGGATCTCTATTTGCTTACACTTTCGCATCTCCCCCCAGGCACCGCATCCACTTTACCGCCAACCCGAAAAGCAACCATTTCAACCGCAAGCGGTCACTGGTATATATTTTCCAGTCGACCACATCCTATTTACTTTCCTGCTTTTTCTTGTCCCTCCCCAAGAAAATCGAAAAATCGCCAAGCATGTTTCGCCCACTTTCGCTCGCCGAGTCCTTCCCGCCCGAGCTGCGGGCCGAACTGCAGCAAGCAGAGCAGCGCCGGGCGGAGCAGCAGGCCAAGCGGAGAGTGCTGAGCAGCGGCGGGCCGAGTCACCAGCTACGCCGGACGCAACGCTAACGGGTGAGGGGACCGGAGCGACGCCAGGAGACAAACTGAAGTTGGAGACCGTGGCAGAATAGGAGGCCCTGATGGGTCCAGAGTTTTCTGGGGACGACAAAGACATGCGGTGTATACGGGGTGCCTGGTGTTTTGTTTTGTTTAACAGCAGGGGCTTAAAAGCGGGTAGTTAATTAAAGGGGTCAGGGGTAGACGCAGGCTAACAAACATTCGTAGACGCAACCTTGGCCAGAACAACAAGGCATGCAGCCAGGTTTCAAACCAGTCAAAAGAGGCTACCCAGAGCCCCTCAGAACAAGTGAGTTTCATCTTCTCCCAGCACTCCTCGGTGACACTCTGGCTTTACACTTGCCCTGGTCTGCTCGACATGCCCCGTATCTTGGTTGCGTATTGCACTTCCGTCACATGCTGGACTTCCGTCGCATGATGGTTTCCGTCGCATGCTAGACTTCCGTCACATACCTGGACTTCCGTCGTATACCTAGGTTCCGTCGGATGTTCATAATTCCGTCGCGTATTCACCTTTCGTCGCAAATCAGGTTTTCTCATTCAATAATCACAGTCGCCTAACTCACTTTCTCCAGCTTAACAGGAGCTTCCGCCCCCCTCCAATCACATAGCAGCACGCGGACAGCCCACCCCAGAGCCACGACGGAACTGAGACCGCTGAGACGGCTCAGGACGACGGCAAAGACGACTACCGTCGAGCCAAGAATGAAGACGACGCCGCCACGGATAACAAGGCCTCCGAAGCCTATGGAAACTATGTCCTCGGCAACAAGAGCCGTGATGAGTCCCTCTGGCGCGGCGACGAGGAGACGGTGCGCGACGCGTTCAGGGCGGCGCGGACCAGGGTCGAAGAGCTCAGGCTCAACCAGTTGCCATTCTTTCCCCAGACAACGGCCCGGCTGAGGGCCCAGTTGAGCGAGCGGGAGAGCAAGCTGCGGGCGCGGGAGATGGACCGATGGGAGGTTGGCATGGTGGTTGGCCCTTCAGGACAGACCGAGGAAGAGCTCATTTCCGTTTGCCCGCCAGATCCTGGGCCAGAGCCCGCCGCTGGACCTTTGTGGGAGACGGGCAAAGGGGAGGATGAGTGGCGGGATGAGTACCGCCGAAGGAAGGCGAGCACGGCGTGAGAAGCCTCGAACCTGGTGGTCTCAGCCTCTCAGGTTGGCTGACACGTTAGTTATATCCAGTGGAATTGCGCATTCGACTGCCAACGTCCAGTGCCATATCTTGACAGACATGCCAACTTCCCCAATCACTGAGCTCCGGAATTCTATATGCCAGTTCCAGCCCTGTACGTGCTTCTCCTCTGTGTGCCTCCTATTCTCAACTAACGGTTCACATTTGCGACAGCCCCGAGACGATCGACACCGAGCCGCGCAGTTCTGGCCACGTTCTTGTCGACAACCACGGCCAAGCTTTCTGGGCGCCGGACTACTCTCTAGTGCCGCCAGCGAACGATGCCTGGCTCTCTGGCGGCGCAGATGGGTTTGAGTTGCAAGCAAACTCCGGGTGGGGCGAGTACGCTGGCGTCTCACACCATGCCGATCAACCCACTCCCCTGACAAGCCTTCTGCAGGAGCCTGATTTTTACAATGCCAACCTGAATGGTGTTGAGGCGGCAGGTACGACATATGGGACGACTGCAAACCGCGAGACGTGGACACACGACGGCGACGAGGGCCGCATGGAGGATGGCGACTCAAGCTCCGATTCATCGTTTACGCCGAGCGACTACAGGATCAAGCGCGGTGGGGAGGCGAGGATGAAGGACGCAGCCCAGGGCTGGCCTCAGCGGGGTGCTTGGACACAGTCCCTTCGGCCCCGAGTAAAGTTCACGGCGCAAGTCAGGACCACGCCTCGAGCGAGTGCCACACCGCAAGTGAGTACACAACCGCCAGCGAGGACAACACTGTAGCAGAGCCCCTGGCACAGCCCACGTTCAGCCGGAGGCCCCACCACCAGCACGAGCAGCTCTCCCAGAAGTAGCGGCAGTTCCACCCTGAGCGACGATGGTGCCAACAAGCCCACCCTCTTCCCCACCCTCGATGGCAAGTATAAACCCAAGGGCAAGAGCTGAAGTTCCCGCCGATCCCCGTTCTAACACCCTGCCTTCTGGCCAGGCCACGACCACCTTCGATCTTCCCATCCCTCCACCTCCGCCGACGTATCCCAGCTCCCCGCCCACCCCCGCGACCCTCTCCATCTCCCTCCGCGACGGCCTCAGCCCCTTCTTCAGCCCGCGCCAACAACCTGTTCACCCCTCGCCTCTCCAATTTTCTCCCCACCAACACCACCGCCACCACTCACAACACCACCACCACCAACGGAACTACCGAGGCCGAAGCACAAGAACAAGAAGAAGAACCCCCCTGACCAACCTCCCATCGAACTCCTCCTCCACCACCTCTCCCACCGCGCCCACCCCGCTCTGGGCGCGCGACGCCCCCGCCCCCCCCCCCCCCCACCGCGTCTCGCACGGGCGGTCGATCTGCGGTTTGCAGGTGGCAGTTGTCAAGAAGGAGGGGAGATTCCGTGAGAGGGGAGGGCGGTGGTGGGGGAGAGGTGAGATTGACATGGGGAGGAGGAGAGACGGTTGGGGGAGGGACGGAGATGGATGGGGCAGTGGGTGGAAAAGCAGGGTGGGGTGTGGAAGGGGGGTTGGGGTCAGGATGGCGAGGGGGTTGTTGAGGGTGTGTCAGGAGATGGGGTGGGATGGGGTCGTTTGTGGTTCAGGAGGGGAGGGTGATGGAAACGGGAGTTTAGGTTGGGGATCAAGTGGTGGGCTTTCTTTTGGGGCTTGGGGTCGAGGGAAGTTTTTTTTTGTTTCTTTTCTCCTTACATATTTGATGAAATGGGTCTTTCAAGGTGCCCGTCAAAGAGTCCCAGCGATGTGAGTTGGGGAGTTGAAAAGTTGGTTGGGGTTTCGAGCAGGGGGGCGCCCACTATAGAGACGGGTCCGTCTCGATTAGTCAGCTCCACAAATTGCATAAACACCCAAAAGTGCATCTAACGCAGCATCAACCCCACGCTTCCCCCTGACTGCCGCACCACCACTGCCACTGCAACGCTCCAACACCCCAGCGACCATGGCCACCACCTTCGCAGACGACTGCCTCCCTCACGAATGCCACTAAGAGTCCCGGCAAGTCTTATTCGAGTTACCTCGGGCTCCAAGCAAGTGCAGCAAGTGTCATGCAATCGACCATACAAGGACCTCGAGGGTATGCGCTTGCGATAGGTACTGCCCAGGTAACTGTCGGCCCGGGCACGTGCGGGCGCACGTGACAGCTGCACGTCAAACGCTGTCTCCGCTCCTCCTGTCGTGTAGCGTTCTCTTCTTCTCTCTTCATTTGCGCTAGAGTAGTGGTGGTGGTGGTGGCATTCAGGAGTTCAGGGGAAGCACGGGGTTGATGCCGCGTTTAATGCATTGTTGGTGCTGACTAATGAATTTATGCTGGTTAATCGAGACGGACCCGTCTCTCTAGTGGGCGCCGAGCAGGGGGCCTTGCTGACACACAGTCAAGCAGAGGGAGCCTCTCCTCGATCCAACACCCAGCACCACTACACAGAGCAGAGGAGGGAACAGAGGAATTTCACTTGCATTCTTTGTTATAACTACATTAGCTCTCATTTCCTTTGGTTGCCATTTTCATGCCCGAATTTAGTGCCCAACAGCTCAAATGCTGACTGGCTGTTTGTGGATGTTTGGCTCATGCATGGCCCAACCAAAACAAGCCCCTTTTTCTGGGCGGCCCAACTGCATGGCCCCTTCTGTTTGTGATGGGGTCCAGTTTGAGCCTGCGACAAGCACATGTCTGTTTTCTCATCCTCATTCTTACCCTTGCAACCCGAGTGCCTGGTAATATCCAATGCTCATTGTCGTGACTAACTGGACAGGCCTGGGGAATTGAGCCAAGGTCCGAGGACTCGGTAACTGCACAGATGATTTCCAAGCTGTCGGGGGTGGCAGCAACCCTGCGAAGGGGACGAGGGTGCCATGGTAACCGCTTGGCAATATAATGGGAGGATGGCAGTTATTAACTAGTTATCGTGCAACCACTTACAACAGAGGCATTGTGTTGACAGCCGCAGCCGCTGTTGACGCAGGTGCAGGACAAAGCCCCATTTATCCCTGGGGCAAATTCAGGTCTTGCGGCGAGCCGCAACGCGAGCCGGCAAGCCGGGAGATGGGCGGGAGGACGGAGAAGGGGTGTGGAGGGAGCAGATGGGCCAATCTCGCGTGATTCTGGCAGCCGGGACCCATCTCGGCCGTCTATTGCGGCTCGTAGTGTGTGTGTGTTGTACTTAGTATCTCTGTGTGTGGGGCTGATGTCGCGGGCCTGGGCCTGCGGGGTTTTGGCAGAGTTGGAGGAGAGGTCGCTCTCATCCTTGGGCAGGCCACGAGCGGTGGCGGCCATGATCGGCGGCCAGATGTGCAGAGACGCAAGGGCGGGCCGCTGGGGACTTGCTTGGTGCTTGTGCTTGTGCGTTGCTGGCTGCTGGGAACTGAGAGTTGGGTGCCGGGTGCCGGCGGGGAGTGGTCATCAGGGAGGTTTAATTCGCCAGAGTCAGCCCCCCCATGCGGCCAGGGGGAGGGAGAGCAGCAGCAGACACTCTCCAAGTCTTGGCCCGCAGGCGACCCCTGGGCCGTTTCGTTTCAGATCCGCGCCGCCCCTGTGCCGCTATGGGTGGCTTTTCCTCTTCTTCCGCCCTCCGCCCTCTGCATTGTTGCCAGATGGCCGCTTTATTTTGCGGCTGCCTGGGGATGGGAGGGCACAGCGGGCAATGCCATGCCTTCGTGGAGTCCTGGACGCAGCACAGACAAGGCCGGGATGCTGAAAGGGAGATGGCGGGAGATGGCGGGAGGGTCAAAGAAGATGAAGAATGATTTTGGAACAAAAAAGGTTCCAGGCTGGCGTGTTCGGTAGCGCTGCGCTATCCAGACTCGCAGTTAGCGCCCGGCCCTGCAGCACTGCGACGTGGGAATGGGAAAAGCCGCCAACCAGGAAATCCATCAAGCCCAGGAATTGGCCTCAATCTCTGCCCGCTGCCTGCCCGCTGCCCGCCGAGCTGGCCTGGTCTGGCTGGTGGGAGGGTTCCAGGTTACAAGTGGTATTGATCTAGGTAGCAGACGGGACGTTGCATCTGACCAAGAACTTGGCCCAGAGACAGACAGACGCAGTGGTCGAGGGAGCTATTCCAGGCCTCTTCCAGGCAATGCACCCCCCGCCAGCCGCGCCCCCAGTCGACCCCTGCCACCCCCCTGCAACCCCCCTGTTGGCGCATCGTCGAGGGGCTGCCCACTGGGTCCTCGTCCACTTTTGTCCATTTCCAGTTCCATTTCCATCTTTCCATCTGTCCCCTGGGTCCGCGACCACCAACCTACCCACTCCTCCTTGACTGAACACACAACAAGAAGAGCACCCATTGATTGATTGACTCGACCGCTCTCTCTGCAACTCACTTCACTTCCTCCGCGACAACAACACGATCTCGTTGGTCTCGCGCTGTGATCGACGAGCCACGTTCTCGTTCTCGTTCCTGTTCCCGGCCCCCCACCCTCTTCTCCCCTCAGTCGGTTAAATTCCATGGGCACACGACTCAGGGCTTGAGCATCCCAACACACCAGCCGACACCCTCCGACCCAACAGGCCGTCCCCCGCCTGAGCCTGACCTAGCACCCCGAATCCTCAACCGCGAGGGCCTCAAGGGGCTCTCTCCACACCCGCAACCATGTCCGCCACCGAGGAGACGGCCAAGCAGCAGGAGCCCCACGAGACCAGGAGGGCTTCCGAGACAGACAGCACACCCGACACCCAGGACGAACACACAGACAGCGACGACGACCAGCGGCCAGCGTCGAGAGATGGATCCGACAAAGACACGGTATGCCCACATTGCCCTGCATGTCTCCGGCCCGCCCAGACAGTCCAAAAAGCTCTGGCGTCAGCAGCAGCGCCACTCTCGGCTGCCCACACGAGATAGATGCTGATTGTGCGACTTCACCAACGCAGGACACCTTCGAAGATGCCGTCGAGACCGGGTCTGTGCGGTCCCTGACCAAACGCCAACGGCCGGTTCAGCGCCTCTCGGTCGCCGCCCGGACCGACTCTGACTATGAGGACGACGCCGCTCCACCGCTGCCTGCTGCCGTGGATAGCAGCCCTGAACCCCAAGAGCAGGTTGCCGAGAAGAAAGCTCCGCGCCCCGTCTCCCAAGTGTCTGCCGGCTCCCTCGATAATGTGAATCTGGAGGACGACGAGAACAGCGCAAGCAGCAGCACCGGCGTGATCACAGCGAAGCCTCCCGTTCAGCAACAGCAGCCCACTACCGAGCCCGCTGCAGAGAAGAGCGCCCCGCCGGGCAAGACCAAGACCATGTCCTTTAGCAGTATAACAAACGCCCTGCCGCCCATGCCGTGGTCCCCGCCCCCCACAGACTCCCGCTCAAAGAGCCCGCCTGCTGCCGCTGTAGCTCCACCCCCCGCTCCGGCACCTGCACCAGCCCCGGCCGCTACCGGCAGGAAATTCAACAGCCCTTTCTCGTGGCTCTCGCGGAGCACTCCCAAAGAGCCCCCCGTCGTACAGCCCACCCCTTCGTCCAGGAGAAACACGGCCAGCTCGGTCGCCACCATGACAAGCAATCCCGAGATGATGCTTAGCAAACTGGAAGAAGAGAAGGACGAAGAGGGAGGCGAGAGCCGGCTGCGGAACAGCTTGAAGGACCGTTTCAAGCAGATCAGGATGCAAGGAGAGGCCGCAGCGCCTGGCGAGGACGAGAAGGCTGCGCCATCAGCAGCCGGCGAGGGCGGAGAGGCTCCTGTGGCGGCACAGCCTCCAGTGTCCCCGCTGCCGCCGAACCTGAACAACAACCTCGCTCCGGGCACTGCTTCGGGCGTCACCGCTGGCCCTTCGTCGCTCGTCGACGTCCCGGTGGACTGGGATCTCTGGCAATCCGTCGTCTACGAAGGCCCCGCCGCCGTCGCCCGCACCAGCCCCGAGGAGTTGAACAAGGCCATTGCCACCGGCATCCCGCACGCCATCCGCGGCGTCATCTGGCAGGTCCTGGCCCAGAGTAAGAACGTGGAGCTCGAGGCTGTCTACCGCGAGCTGGTCGTCAGGGGCACCGACAAGGAACGGAAAGACAAGGACAGGCAGAGCGGCAGCGTCTCACCCAGCGCCGTAAACGGCAACGCCTCGTCTTCTGCCTCGTCGGTCCGGTCCGGGGAGTCGGGTTTGAACGGTGCGCCGTCGCCGACTGAGAAGGACACCGATTCCATGAAGAAGGCGCATGCCGCTGCCGCGGCGGAGCGCCAAAAGAAGGAGAAGGAAGACTTGGCCATGCTCCACAAGCTCGAGAAGACCATTCGGAGAGATCTAGGTGCCCGGACCAGCTTTTCCAAGTATGCCGCTGCCCAAGGGCTCCAGGAGGGCCTGTTTGGTGTGTGCAAGGCATATGCCCTGTTCGACGAGGGTGTAGGCTATGCCCAGGGCATGAATTTCCTTGCCATGCCCCTGCTTTTTAATGTGAGTTGTGCTTGCCTCGGCGGTACCGGTAAGATGCACTTGCTAACCGGCCTCCTTCACACAGATGCCCGAAGAGGAAGCGTTCTGCTTGCTGGTTCGGTTAATGAACCAGTACCACCTCCGGGATCTCTTTATCCAGGACATGCCCGGCCTCCACCTCCACCTCTACCAGTTTGAACGCCTGCTCGAGGACCTCGAACCTGCCCTCTACTGCCACCTCCGGAGGCGCCACATCTCGCCCCATCTGTACGCCACGCAGTGGTTCCTCACCCTCTTCGCCTACCGCTTCCCCCTCCAGCTCGTCCTCCGCATCTACGACCTAATCCTCTCCGAGGGCCTCTCGGCCATCCTCAAGTTCGGCACCGTGCTTATGCAAAAGAACGCCGCCGCCCTCCTCGCCATCACCGACATGGCGCAGCTGACCACCTTCCTCAAGGACCGCGTCTTCGACGTCTACATCGACGCGACCCCGTCGTCCAACTCGATCCTCGAGAACGGCTTCTTCGGCAGCTCGAGCAGCAGCATCGACAAGGAGGTCTACCGCGCCGACCAGCTCGTGCGCGACGCGTGCGAGGTCAAGATCACGCCCGAGATGCTCAAGGCGTACCAGGTCGAGTGGGAGGAGAAGACGCGCACGGAGAAGGAGCGCGAGGCTGAGCTCGAGGCCCTGCGCGCGAGCAACACGAGCTACGCGATCCGGATGCGCAAGCTCGAGGAGCGCCTGCAGCAGGTCGACGCCGAGCAGGCCTCGCTCGCGACCGAGCTGGTGCACACAAAGGTCGACAACGACGAGCTCCGCGACGAGAACGAGGGGCTCAAGATCCAGGTGCAGGAGCTGCGCATCGTGATTGAGAAGCAGCCCACCGAGATCGAGGCCGCGTGGCAGCTCGAGCGGGACGACCTGATGAAGCGGAATGGAAAGGTGCATGAGGAGAACCAGAAGCTTGAGAAGGACATGTCGGAGCTCGAGGAGGAGTTGGTGCAGACAAAGATGTTATATGCCGAGGTATGTCCCCTACCCTTCCCCTCCCATCGGGATGACCGACAGTGACTAAACAACAACAGATCAACGCGCAGCACGAGACCCTCACCCGCCGGTGGACGGATCTCAAGCGCCAGTTTCAATGAGCATAACGTGGCAACACGAAAACGAACTCGCCATCCCCGTTTGCTCGACACTTGTTGGGGCCAACAGCTGCGGAGCAAGCAAGCAACAAGCAAGCAAGCACGTTGGTTCAAATGCGCCCCATCCATTCCGGCCCCCAACATACCAACGGCGGCCCTGATTTGGGGGGGGGGGGGTCAACACCCTCAGGGGCAGTCACCCAGGCACGGTTTCGGGGACGCAGCCTAACTACCACCAACCATCCACCCTACCAAAAACACGACACAAAAAAAAGAAGAGTAGGAAGAAGATGACGATGTCAAGTGTACGAGGGAATCTGTATGTTCAGGCTAGCCAGTTGTCAGCTGTATACGATAATCAGGGGGATTCAGTGTGATCCAACTGAAGAAGAGAGGGGGTCAGTCGGTCGGTTAGTCAGTCATGGAGGGAGCGAGGGGAGGGAGGGGAGGGAATGGCTGGAGTAGCAGCTGGCACGCATCAGGATCGCGCATGCATGGATGGGGTCGGTTTTTTGGAACGAACAGGCGCCGGCATTTAGCACCAATTCAAGCAAAATAAAACTCTTTTGCAATTGCTACCAACTGTTGGTGGCTTGCTGGCTGTTGAGATTCGCTACCTGTCCCCCTCGAGTACATGGTCCCTCCCATCAAGTTCATTACACTGCAACACTTGGGTTGCTGCTCTCGCGGCAGACACCCCCCCATATTTGCCACGGCACGGGGAACACCAAGATTGTGAAGTCTGGATCGATTGGCTCGGCTCGGATGCTGCTCTCATGGTGGTGGTATTCTTTTTCCATTGCCCTATATCCCTGCCATGCCCTGTTACCGGTCGAAGCAACTGAAATCAAGCCGCAACGGCCGCCGTTTTCATACTCGCAGATGCCACCAAAAGCCGACGAGACGGGGCGGCAAAGCAACCAGAAATGACCCATCAACACCCAGGCAAAACGCCGATGCGCGCCCCGTGTCCAGACCCGATCCTCCCAATCACCGTCACACCACTCCCTTCTGCGCCCGGCGTTTATTTGTGGAGCTTGCGCTGGTAGAAGGCGAGCTCCTCACCCTCGAGGATGTAGCCGTCGCAGCGGCCGGACTGACCGGGGCGGCTGGAGACAACAGCGTACAGACGACCGGCCTCGAACTGCTTCTCAATGGCGGACTCGACCTTGCCCGAGGCGGCGAAACGGACAGCCTGCTTCTTCTCGACAGACTTGCTCTTCTTGGCCTCCTCAACGACCTGGCCCTGCTTCTGCTGGCGACGACGGCCGATGGGCTGGCCATAGTGAGCCTCGTACCACTGACGGAAGGGAGCAGCGTCGATCTGGACAACCGCCGACTTGGTCAGGGTGTTGGTGCGGACAAGCTCGTTGTTGGAAGGGTGGTCTGCATGCTTGGGTCAGCAATGGCTCCTCATTTGGGAAGCGAGATTCGAGATAAACGTACAGGCGACAACAATGACGCGAGTCTTGCGGGTGCAGCCCTCGGAGGCCCAGGCGAAGTTGCCCGAGTCGAGACGCAGGGCACGGTACTTGTGGTTACCGCCGCGGGTGCGGACCGTGTGGATGCGCTTGGCACCGATACGGGTGTTCGCAGGCTGGCGGCCCGCCTCGAAGGCTCTCTTCTTCCCTGTACGCAGTTGTCAGAAACAGTGTCCATTTCTAAGTGCGTTGAACAGGCTCAGAACGCATGGGGTCGGTTCCCGCGGCGGTCTGCCCGTCCCCGAGAAGGAGCAGGCAGACCACCGCAGAAACCTCCCAAGCGGACCTTCGAGCGCCCTCGTTGCCGAAGGGCTTTTGTATTGTATGTATAGTATGGGATCGAGAGGAGGAGGTCATGACATACGGTAGTAACTGCAGATGAACGACAAGTTAGCAACCACCGCCTCAAAAAGTCCATCTCGCCCGACAGGAAAATAATCAGGGCAAAAACTTACGCCCGCTTGGCACCGGTAGCGGCGCGCTTGTGCCGAGAGTCCCGAGAGATACCCATCTTGACTGTGTCTGTTGGTGGGGGCTCGAGTTAGTGATCGAGTGTCCCGACGATATTTCGATGGCGGTCGTCAAGGGCCAGCGCGACTCGTAATTTCGCGGTCTTCGTTCGGTCGAAAAAAAGAAGACGACGCTCTCGAATTCCGCGGTGACGAGCGTGTGCTGGGGGGCATCGGGGGAAGGTAATTCGCACCTGGGAGTTGACTTACCTCGTCGTTGGTCGTTGTCGAGCGGTTGTGCAAAGGCGGGATCTGGGTGCGTGATCGATATTGTAAAATGTGGGTGAAATCTTTCGGCCCTAAGTTGGGCCGTGCCGGCGCAAGGGCCGACCAGGATTGTGCGCACGGGCCACGATGTGCAGGGGCAGGCCCCACCGTTCCATCTTGCCAAGACTTATCTGGGTCTGGGTCGTCGAATCTGTCTGTCCTCAGGGACAGGTTTGGAAGCCCGCCAGAGCATTGTTTTAAACTCAAGTCTCCCTGTACCTGGAAGCATGGTAACCGTTTGAAGCAAGCTGGATCGAACCATGTATGAGCGAACTTGGAGCAGGACATGTCACACGGTGCAGCCCACGAGCATCTCGATGGCAAGACCCAGCTTCCACAGGCCACCACCATCACCACCGACTATGGGACCAAATGCATTGCCCTATCTACTCCCCACCCCCCAAGCAAAGCATCAGCAGGTGATAATCTACGATCCACCGCGCCGTTCCCTCCAGCCCGAACCCAGCGAAATAGGCGACCTGCACTTCGCTTCTCCCCCACCACTGCTGCTGAAGCCCAAGCCACTAGAGGGAGAACAACCGGCCTAATCCCGCTGCCCAAACCAAACAAAACTAACAAAAATTCTACACTTTCATGAATGAAGCACTGCGGTTTGTTCCCCCCTTCCCCGCTTCCCCAACCTGCAAATGCAATCAAAAACAGTACATCCCATTACGATGCCGCTCGTCTGGCAGGGCGGGCAATTTATGCCCTCCCCCCTGCCATGGCCCGTCCATCCACCCATCTCACCACCATGCATGCCTCCATCCTCGTCCGAGGCATTTTCGCTGCCCTGTTGATTAGGCAAAGCCAAAGTAATCGCTCCCCGCCGTGATCGCCTTGAGGACCTGGCTGCGGAGAGCGTCGTAGCTCTCATACTCGGGGAGGTCGAGTTCTGAAGCAAGTTAGCAGCTGTTCCTTCAAAACCAAAACGGAGAGAGCGAGAGGAAAACTCACGGTTGAAGCATGTATGCGAGCTGGGAAGCCGGTCCTTGTTGCCGGGGTCGCGGTGGATGTTGAAGCGGTTGACACCATTCATGCCCTCCAGCTCCTTGAATCCGTTCAGCGGCACCTTGGACGTGCCTGTGACGAACTGGAGGAGCTTGGCCCGCTCCTCCTTATCGAAGGAGCGCACTGCCCGCCAGAACCACTGGATCTGCTGCGACGCCGCCGTGTAGTTGTGGTACTCGGTGTTGCACTTCCAGTCGTCCACGTCAATGTCCGGCAGGCCCGAGATGAGGAGCTCGAGCTCCTGCTCCGTGAAGATGGCGATGAGATCCTCGGGGATGATGTCGTGGAAGCCTGAATCAAACACCTGTATTAGCAACACTGCTTCCAACCAACCTAGATAGATGCTGTAAACTCACCCTTCAGGAAGTTCTCCATCTGCTCCTTGACCGACGTGAGCAGCTTGTGCTCCACAATCAGCCGCACATACTCGTGCTTGTTCTCCTCCGTGACGGCCACGTTGCGCCCGTTCTCGATGAGGTCCACCACCTTGGTCACGCCAAACTCGTCGTCCTCCACCGAGAACGTTTCGACGATGATGTCCGTGATGTCGTTCTCGAGCATCCACACGAGCGACTTGTAGTAGTCCGGATCGAACGACTCCATGTCCTTGACCGACACCGGCTTGCCGAGGATGCGCTTGTACACCGCCCGGCTGAAGTAGCAGTCCAGCAGCCGGCCCTCATACAGCGCCTTGCCGATGATGCGCCCGATGAACTTGAAGAACATCAGGTGCTCGTCGTTGATCCCGCTGAGCTTGTTCGGGTGGAACGTCGTGCGGTCCGACGACACGGGAATGTAGAGCGCGTAGTTGGGGTCAAACATCTGCCGCGCGAGAACCTGGAACCACTCGCGCGTAACGCCGCCCGCGTCCACTCCCTCCTCGCCGTGGAACCGGATGTTGAGCTTCCCAAACTTCATCTCGGCACCCGACTTGAAGTACAGCGACTTGAACGAGTCGTGGAACACCTGATCCCGCCGGACCGAAAGTTGCAGTGGCTGGTACTGCGGCCGCTGCTGCTGACCGGTCTTCGCGTGGACGCTGCGAGTGAAGTAGTTGCGCTTGTTGTCGAACTCGAGAACCTTGGGGTTCTTAACCAGCAGAGAGAATGTCCCCGACATGAGCTTGGGATTCTGTCGCACCAGCTCATTCAGGATCCGACGATGCTCTTCTGTGAAGGTGAAGAACAAGCTCGACATGCGGCTCTCGGGGGGCGGGCTTGTCAGGAGCATCTCCTTGGCAGCCGCCGCCTGAGACGATGGCGCCTCGGCCAGCGTCGTGTTCTTGCAGACCACCATCAACGACTCAATCAGCGGCAACAGGATCGTCGCTACGTTAAGCAGGCTCTCCCGCTGGCGGATTGCGCTCAGGCATGCGCTCAGCTTATCCCACATGGTCCCGAACGTGGGATTCCAGTAGAGCGAACCGAGGAGGTCCTCCTTAGGGTCGTCCGTGGCCTCGCTGCCCTCAGCACCATCCGCTGCCTTCCTGCCCTTGGTGTCGAACAAGTGGTCCAACGCCGTTAAGACACGCAAGAGCTTGTTTTGCTCCGATGCCCCAGGCGAGAACTTGGCAAGGGCGATTCCCTGAATCTCCGTCCCCGATTCAGCCTTGAGGATGTGAGGGAGCAGGTCGTCGAGGTCCGACACGATGTTCTCGCTGAGGTTACGAGCTTGAGCGACGAGCTCCTCGCCAAAGACCTTCTTCGCACCGGGAATACTCGAGAGGTTCTTAATGGTCGAAATGGTGTTCTGGAACGTCTTGGAGCTGCACTCCCGCGCGACGAAGACGTTGATGACCAGTTTCAAATTCTGGTCAGGGATTGCGGGCACAATGAGCTGGCGAATCTTCTTCTCCTCAGGCTTCGCCGCCTTGGCCGTCGAGCTCTCCGCCTCGACTTGGTCCTTGTTCGATGAGGCTGCCGGTTGCTCTTCGACCGCCGGAACCTCAGTGTTGCTCGACTCGGCCGGTGGGGCGGCCGCCGCAGGCTGCTCTTCCGTCGCTTGAGCAGGCTCAGCCTCAGCATTAGGCTCAGCCTCGCCCTCCTTCGGCTTCTCCTCAGCCTTCTTCTTCGCCTCCTGCTCGGCCTCCTTGCGCCGACGCTCGAGAACTTGCAGCGGGGAGGTAATCTTATTGAGCAGATCCGCCAAGAGCTGCATGACCGACGAGCTCTCCATGATCAAGTCCCGATCCAGGAGCCCAAGCAGCGAGTTGATCGCATACTTCTGGGCCTTGGTGTTAACGTCCTTGCCCTTGCCCTTGCGGCTCATACTCCGCTTGAGGGTCGAAGCGACCGACTCGTGCTCCGTCAGGAATAGAGAGGGGACGTGCGGGTTCTTGCTCGCCAGCTCCTGCAACAGATCAAGGCACTGCTGAACAATCAACAATGGCGAGACCTCGGAGTTACCGGTCATCGGGCTGTTGTTGGTGCTGATCGTCGTGAACGTCCGCTTGAGGCTCTGGGGCGTCTTGGGGTCCTTCTCCTTTGGCTGTTTCGCCTTAAGTGACAGCTGGCCGAAGCTGCGCTCGACGGCGTCCATGTCAGTGCTGCCGTCCTGGAGAATCTGAAGGAGCGTCGAGATGACCTCGAGGCGGTTCTGGCGATTCTCGCAGACGTGCGAGAAGACATCGAACAGGTAATTGCGAATCGAGCTCTGCTGCGTGATAAACATGAGCCGAAGAAGAGTCGCAACTCCGGCCTTGTCGAGCATCTGCACGATGGTGCGCCGCTGCGGCTTGACCTCAACCGCCACCTCAGGCCGACGGGCGGGGTCTCGGGGGCGGGCTCCTGGGGGCTGGGCGCGGTGCATCTCCCGGCGCTGAACTATAGCACGGGCTTCCGCAGCAAGCTCGGGGGGGAGCTGATCCATGATATCTTCGCCTTGCTCCAGCAGCACCTGTTCGCGCAGCTCAGGTGGGAACGTCAGCAGAATGCTGGCCGCGTCCATCTCCACAGGACCGAGGTCCTGTCCGGTGGCCGTCGCTTGTCGCCGCTGTTCCTCGCGCTCACGGCGGCGACGCTCCTGGCGCTCCTGCTGGACAATTTCCAAGCGAAGCTCTGCCGGAAGCGCTTCAAGAAACTCCTGGAAGACTTCTGTGTTCTCGCCGTTCTCGCCCTCGGCGGTGGCCGCTTGCTCGCGAGCCTGAGAGCGCCTAGTGCTCACGGTCTGAGCGATAACCTCTTCCCTGAACTCCTCTGGGAGGGCGGCGAGATATTCAGGGTCGATGCCGAGTTCGGTGACATCCACCGTCTCGCCACGGATGATGGTGACGACGCGATCTGCCGCAGAACTGGGCTGCGGCGCTTCCTCTTGGGTCTCGGCGTGAGATTCGACACCCTCCATCGCCTGGGGTTCCTCGATGACCGGCTCAACAACCTCAGGTGCCTGTTCAGCTGCGAGCGCTGCTTCGGCCTCCGCGCGCTCGCGTTCGGCTTGTTCGCGCTCCTCGGCTTCCTTCTTCTCCCTCGCGGCTTTCTCCTCGGCTTCCTTGACTTCCCGCTCCTTGCGCTCGTCTTCCTCGCGCTTCTTGCGTTCCTCGTCCTGCTTGCGCTTCTCCTCGGCGCGAGCCTTGGTTTCCTTGTCCCGCTGGATAGCTGCGGGTGTGAGCATCCCCAGGATTGCCGTCGAAAGCAGCTTGGATGTCTCGTTGTGGTTGAAGCCGAAGATCATCTTGGCCTCCTCTTGCCAGCGCTCGGGAGTAGATTCCGGGTTGAAGGAAACGGCCAAGTGCGGCTCTGGATACACCTCGCGCCGTGATTCCCATCGGGTCTCGCGACCAGGTTGGGCCATGCTCACAGGAATGCTTACTTGACGCATTTCTCCTCCAGGGCCTTCCTGTCGCAACTGGAGGCTGAATGCGGGGCCTCCGCGCGTAGCAAACGGCATGTTCTGCATCAAGTCGTTGATGATGGCTAGGGGGGCGTCCATGCCTGTCCCCGCGAACGCCCCTGGAATCCCGAAACGGATCAGGTGGTGTCCTGAGGCACGGGGGGCCCCATCGGGTCCGGGTCGGTTGCCGGAAAGCAGCAAGGGGTTGATGCCGTCATCAGTTGGGTTCGGAGGCGGTCGGGGATGTCCATGTCGGATGTAGCTTCGGAAATCTGGTTCCATATTAGCATCCAGGAGGTGCTCGATGGGCCGAGACAAGGGGCCGATGGCTGTCGTGCCCGAGGCCCAATCTCGCCCGGATAATCGGGGTGTAGGGAAACGTACCAGTGGCCAAGGGATCACGGTGATGCACGCCCATGAACGAGGCGTTGGGGAACGGGCTTCGCACGCCCGCGTGCCGGAACCGGTGGTGTTCCACCCCTGGGAGGTCCCACCCGAGCCCAGCGATGTTAGGAGGAGGGAGGTCGTCATCTAAATCAAGTCAACATAAGTAGGCTGGTCCCTTGCAGGCGTATTTGATCGAGGAGCTTACGATGGTGGCCCTGGTCGTAGTACACCTCATCTTCGTCATCATCCTCCTCCTCATCCTCTTCTAGGTTCGCGGTCAGCCGATTGCACGCCAAGTAAGATACGGGGTGGGAGGTGACAAAACTCACCATCATCCTCGCCATCGTCAATGTAATGCTCGTCCAGGTCTTGCATGTCCTCTGCATCGAGATCCTCGGCGCCGTCGACCACGTTCCTAAGGATCTCCGGAATCCGGAGTTGCTCAATGCCGTGCCCATGCATGAGCGCGTCGTGGATCTCTTGCGCTCCCGACTCAAACCCGAGAGCCTCCTCAGCCTCCTCGTCCTCTTCGTCTGTGTCGCTCTCCCAAGCTGAGGCGCCCTCCTCACCGGCCGCATGACCTTCCTCGCCGACGATCTCGATTTGATCCTCGATGTCCTCCATGTCGTCAGAGTCCATCTCGTCGTCATCGTCCTCATCGTCCTCATCGGTGGGCTCCTCGTCGTCGTCTTCGTCCATTTCATCGTCGTGGTCGTGTTCATCGTCATCCATGATGACCTCGACGACGCCCGGCTGGCCTCCCATCTCGCCCATGTCGCCGAGCTCCTCCTCGTCGTCATCGCTGGGGTTCTCTTCCTCATCTTGCGACATTTCATCGCCGTAATCCAGCTCGTCGTCGTAGGCCTCGTCGTCATACATCGCATCGTCATCTACATATGTCAGTATTGTCTGGGGGAGAACAATCTCATCAGCCAAAAACGCACCATCTTCATCCTCATCAGAGAAGTCCTCCTCGCGCCCAGGCTCAAGAATGCCAAGCGTCGAGTTGCGATAGAGATCCGGAGTCTCCTCACGGTCATCTTCAACCTCTGAGAGGGATGATGTCGAGGCAAAGTCGTCCTCAGGTTGGTCGGTCGTGGTCACGGGAAGGACGTCGGTCTGGCTGAGCTGGAACGCTGTCTTTGTCAGAGCGCGGAGGACCCGGAGGATGTACTTGATCGTGCGCTTTACGTTCGGGAATGTGAGGTCGATGTCCGCAATGGATGCAGTCAGCGCACTGAGGTATCCCTTCTCGTACATGAGGCGCTTAAGCTGCAGCTGAGATCGCATGAGGGCCGGATCTTGCGTGCGGGTGTCCCTAGGATGCATGTCCTTCTCCTTCTCGCCGATCATCAAGCTCATGAGCTCGGCGGCGCACAACATCTTGGCATAGCGAACCTCAGCCGGTTCGGCTGAAGTGGTGGCTTCCTTGTAGGAGCGGAGAACGGTGTCGAGGACAAACCGTCGGACGAACAAGAGATCCGAGTCATCGTCGTACTCGAAGCTGTGACGGGAGCGGTCGACGGGTTTCTCAGGTGTCCGGGCGACCAAAGCAACGAGCACGGACTGCGCATGAGTCGAGGTCGCAGCCTTCTTCTTAGCGACGGTCGAGTCCATGGCCATGCCGGTGGGTATCAAGCAGAGAAGGTCGTTGAGCAGATAGTTCAGCACGCTTGACCGAGGTTTGATGGGCGTGTTCGTCTGCATCGGCGCGCTGCGTTTGAAGTTGATGAACTCGACCTTTGCGCGGCTGAAGCTCTGCAGCAGCTCTGCCAGACAGTTGAGCAGGAAGCAACGGTAGACGAAGATCGGGTGGTCCTCCGCCTTGAAGCTTGGCCGCAGCGACTTCTTGTCCTTGTCCTTCTGATCCAACGGTTGCGGCTCGGCAGGCGGGGTAGCGTCTCCGCTCACGCTCGAGGCTTCGCCCTCCACCGCCGAGTCCTTGGGAGGCTGGCTCGGGGCTTCCTTGCCGTCAACATCCCGATAGTTCAGAAGCTCACACAGAAGGAAGTGAACCACCCCATCGGGATTCTCGAGGACGGGGCGCTTGAGCTCAAAGGGCGTCTTCGGTGCATCCGTCATCTCCTTGTCCGCCGACTCCGTTGTTGGCTTGACATCCTGGATGGTCAGGTCTCCCGTTGCCTGGACCGCCGGCTCAACCGAGTTCTCCTTGGCCGGAGAGGTCTCCTCTGTCAACAACAGGGATAGGCTGGGAGTGCGAATAGTAGGGTCCACAGAGGAGTTCCAGCCATGCAACTTGACCAGATTAGTGGTGACCTCGACGAACAGCTTCGGCGCTCGCAGCGCCACGTGGGAAAGATGACGCAAGTAGCCTTGGAGGTCGTGGAACGTCCGGGGGCCGCGACTCGAAGTTAGGTACTGCCGGATCTCGGTCTCCATCATCTGGCGGATCATGTCCTCATCCTCCACTATGTGACGAAGAATGATCATGATGTCGTCCGAGATGTGTGCCTGGTTCATACGTGCGGAGCCTCCACTGCAAGACTGCTTCGCCATAACAAACAGCCGCTGCAGGTTCCGCTTCTCGCCGACGACCTTTGCCACGGAGTGGTCCCTCGTGAGAATCACAAGGATCCGCAGCACAGAGACAGCAAGAGCCTCTTCCTTGCCAACCCTGGGGAGAATGTCCAGGATCGTGGTCAGCAAGCTCAAGCGGTCCTCGTCCGACATGCTGAGATCCTTGGCGACCCAAAGAGGGGCGGTGACGGGTTCATCCTCGGATGTTGGTGCCTTCCACTCAACCTCCACTGGTTGTTCGTCGTCCGACAGGAGAATCTCAAAGATTAGGAGGATGTACGGGATCCATGAGGGAAGCTCCTCGTGCGAGCATGCCGGAGAGACCTTGAGAAAGCCGAGGTACTCGCCGATGTTCTGCTTGAGCGCCGGCAAAGTCGACTTGAAAAACGCGCGGTTCTGGAGTAGAAGGGACAACAAGTGAGCATAGGCGGCAATGCCATCGCCATTTGCTCGCTTCTCCTCTTCATCGTTCATAGCGAAGGACATGAGAGCATTCGCGAGAACGTCGCCGACCTCGGCGCGCTTGTCCTCATTGTCCGACTTCAAGATCGTAGCTTGCACCAGGTCGCAGACCTCAAACACAAGAACCGGATGTTTCCTGATGACATCGAGACAACGATCAATCAAATCGTTCTGAATCTCGGCACGCTCCTTGTCAAGGTCCTCCTTTGTCATTGCCGGGGGACCCGGAGACTCGTCTGGATAGATAGCCGTACTGATCCGTCCCGGAGCTGGCGCCGAGGTTGGGGCAGGCGCTTCGTGGACTGCGGAGTGTTCGCTTGAGTTGTCTTGGCTGGCCTCGTCTTCGGAAGAGAGTTCCTCGAGAACGCCTTCACCCATTGCCTCCCTGATGAAGTTGTTGATCTCAGGCAGGGGATCCAAGGACATGGGTCCTGCAGCGAGAGGGTTGGCAGCCGGAGTAGCTGCGCCCTCGCTATGGGTCTCTTGGGGCTTCGGTGACGGCGGGGCCACGTAGGCATCCATCTCGGGAACGGGATTGCGCTGGCCAGCGAGTCCTTTGGAGTGAGCACGGCAATACTCCGCCACCTCATCAACCCTGGCGTTGGCACGATAGACTGCTTCGCGAGCGAGATCTTCATCGTATCCCTCCTGGGTCAGGTTCTTGATATGTTGAGCGTGAGAAGCCCAGCTGAACCGGTTGAACCTGAGATTCTGGAAAACAGAGATCGGCCCAGACTTGTCTGTTCTGCGCCACGCGTTGGACTCGTGGTCGGCGGTCGAAATGGTCTTGATGATGTCGATGATCGTGCTCACGGCAACCGTGGGTGCCTTCTCCGTGAAGTCTGACTCCCAAAGCTTCCGGACCGTTAGCAGGATGCTCATCCGCAGCTCAAGGATAAGCTGGTGCCCAAAGTCTCTATTCCTGTCGGTGGGCCTGGTCCACATGCTAGTCTGGCCGAGGGACTCGTAAACGTTCTTCCCGTTCACGATGACATGGTAGATCTGGAGCAGCTTCTTCATCCCAACCAAAGCCAGCCGAGACCTGTGGGCATCCTCAGCACCATTCTCATCCTTGCAGACCTCGTCAGCGAACTTCTGGAGCAGTGTATTAAGCACCCTCAGCCCGCCTTGGTCTTTGAACACCACAAGAACGGGCAGAATCAGCTGGACGAATGTTCGGTCAGGGGGGCGTGTTGGATCAATCAACATCTCGTGCAGTGCATGAAGCATGAGATTCCAATAGTGCATGTCGCGAATCGCGAGTTGCTGCTCTGGTGTACGGAGTTGCTCGAGGATTGTCTGAGCCAGGGTGTCCGCCACGTTGAGATGATGGACACGGGAAAAGGTGTCCAGCCCGCGCCTTGGCAACAGCACCTTTCCGATGGTCTGGAAGAATGAGATCGTGCTGGGTGCCTGCAAACGCAGGAGGCCGTGGATGGTGAGATAGTTCTGGTAGCGGGTGCTTGACCGTTCCTCTTTGGTCGGCTCCTTGGGTTCCGCTGGCGCTTCCGGCGCTTTGCCTCCAGAAGCAGCGGCTGTGCCCTCTTCAGGCTTGCTGGCATCACCGGTGGAAGAGGTGGACGGTTTCCCGGACTCCTCCGAAAAGGGTGGCTCCCCTGTCCAGTGTTGCGGGACGAGAGCAGCGAGAGACAGCTCTTCCATGGTTAGATCTCGCAGGAGAGGCCCGAGGCGCTTGATGAGAGTGACCCAGTAGTCGTAGACATTCACCGCCGGCATCGAGACTGTCGAGTGCCGCGAGGAATATGGGAAGCTTTGGTATAGGATCTTGACAAGGAACTGCAGCCGAACCAACGCCTGGACCACCCGGGTGCCATTCGCGGCTTTGCTAACCAAAGAGTCGTCCCACTCCCCCTTGTCGTTCGCCATCGAGACGCCGGAGGCGACAAAAGTCGCGAAGAACGGAGGCGCGTTCTCGTCGCCGACGAGCGGCTGCAGATCATCGATCGCGGCGTTGATCCTGTGGAGAAGAGATGGGAAGCCCAGCACCGGGTTAGCCTCGATCGCTGCTGCGAGGGTGTGAGCCAGTGACCGTGACGCAACCGTGGTCTCGAAATCCTCGGGAAGGCTGGTCGCCTCGGCGAGCTGCAAAAGCAGCTCGATGCCACCCCCGTGAACAAAGGACGACTTAAGGCTGGAGTTGTGGAAGATGGCATTGAGGAAGGACGCGACGACCCCGATGTACGGCGTGATCTCGTTCCACGGGCCCATGCCCCTCTCATGCTCGGATCCGGAGTCTTTGCCGGCATCGAGGGGTTGTCGGGGTGCGGCGCTCGCATCCACCATCTCCACATCGGTATCCTCTCCTGTGGTCTTCTCCTTCCCTTTGTCTGCCGCGGCCGCGGGTTTCGCCTTCGCCAGCAGGGAGTCATCGGCGGTCACAACGTTCCCGCTCGGGTCAACAACAGAAAGCTTCGCGCCCCATCCTGAGCTGGCATACTTGGTTTTGGCGATGTGCAGGACCCGCGCCACCATGTCAATGATGGCGTTGGAGATTGTTGGCCGCAGAGACGGGTGGTGACGAGCCAGCTCATCAAAGCTGCCGCCAACAATGTTGGCCAAGTCAGATTCGGACATGGTGTGGACATGCTCGGCGCGCTCGAAAATTTCGAGGTAGGTCTCGAGGGCATGAGAAGAGACGATCATCCGCATTCCAAGATTATTAAGGGAAATGGAATTCAGGATGGAGGGAATGATGCTGATGGCGTCGTTGGAGGCGAGCACGCCGGGCGCAAGATTTTCTCGCGGTGCCTCGAGCATCTCCCGCGTGGGCGGGTGCGGCCGCTCATCCGCCTCAAAGGTGATGGACTCCTCGGTGTCAGCCGGCGAGGCGGCCGCGTCCTCCCCCTCAGGCTGCGGTCGGGGTGTTCCCGATGATCGGGGGATGGCGACTTGTCTGCCGGTCAGGGTTTGGAGGAAGCTCTGGATCATGCCCGATTCCGAGATGGCGGCAAAGCTGGTCGGATCATTGTTGATGAAATCGCTCAGCAGGCCGGCGGCATTCGTCCAGACCAAAGAACCGAAGACATGCATGTCCTCAGTGATTGCGCGGAGGCTTCCGAGGAGGGCAGAATTGTCTACCAAATTCCTGAGAAGCCGGTCTGTGTTGGCTCCAAAGGAAAAGGCGTTGGTCATGATGTGATGGATGAACTTGAGAAGCCACTTGAGGGTTTGTTGCTGGTAAAATGGGATGTCATAGTCCACCGTGTGCGAGTGGAACTCGGGTTTCATGCCCTGCCCAGCGACAACCAACTCCTTCGAGAGGGTAACCGTGTCGATGATGAGGTTGGAGATGGCATCGAGCCCACCCGCGCTGCTGAACAAGGTGAACGCCCCATTAAACCCATAGATAATGGTATCGAGAAATGCGAGCACCATGCTGTAGTTGCGGTTCGCCGTCTTGGTGCGGATGTTGAGGATCTCGACCATGATTTCAAGCAGGCCGGCAGACGACATCTCCTGTCCAATCCGAGAGGCCATGGCTAGCTGGAGAGTCAAGGCGAAGAGGGCTGCCCGCCAGTGGTCGAGGTCGGTCACCTTCCCGTCATCCGCCTCAGCGGAGTCATCCTTCATGCTCGCAACGGCCTTTCGGATGACGTACAGCAGAACGCCGTGGTTAACGTTTGCGTTCAGAGCTGAGATCACCTCCGGGTACTTGGTTGGCATGACGGTGATGGACTCCAATGCGGCAAGGGCGATGGCCTGGAGCCGCAAAGGGGTGTCCGGGGTGCCGTCAGCGGACGGGTGAACCAACTCAGCGAGCTGGTACACCAGCTGATACCTCCGCGGCTCGTCGTTGTCCTGCTTCAAGACCTTCTCGACAAAGGTCGCCTCGGGATGGATGTATGCGAGGTTGGTGACGGCCATCAGACGGACAGCGAGGGCAAGTTGCCGGTCCTCAGGTGATCCCAAGAGAGCCTTGCATATTCTCAGGCGATTCAGGAATTCATAGCGGGAAGGTTTGGGCGCGTCAGCCGGGCAGAGCGTGAGGAGCTCGTAGATGGAGGTCGACTGCACCGTGGCCTGGCGCAACTCAAAGGGCTTGGGACCGGAAGGAACATGGTCGTCGCCGGAATGCCCCTGGGACCGACTCGACGGGCTGTCATCCACGCCAGGAAGCCTATTCGAGCGCGGGGTATGAGAGATGCCGGTGGAGCTGCGCCGGAGTGGGGTAGGCGTCGCAGGCACCCCAGGCGAGCCGACGTCTCCGAGATGCGGTTCTGGGGCAGCTGAAGACGAAGCCTCGGTTTTGGGGTAGTAGAGCAGCTTGACATCACCCCAGCCGGACCACCGGCCGTCGTCGGCCGGGCCGGGGGCGACGAGCGCGGTCAGGTCGTTGGCATACACCGACGTCGCATTCCGATGGCTCGCGGCGGGCGCCTTGTCCTTGCCCTTGCTCGCCGAACCCGGGGTGGTGGGCGGGAGGTCGGGGAAGCGGTGGCCTGGGGAGACGGGCGTCTTGACAAAGGGCTGCGCAAGAGACTGCACCCGCTCGAGGTCGATGTTGTAGTGGTTCGCGAGCAGGGCGCTGCTCACCTGGCGGTTGGGGGTGCCCACGCGCTTGATGGAGGCCTGGTAGCGCTGCGCCAGCTCCAGGCCAACCTCGAGAGTCGCGTAGACAACGTGGAGGTCGGTCGCATTAAGCAGATCGTTGAGGTGGGGGCTGCTGGCATAGATGCTCCGGTTGCCGCAGTGCTGCAGCAGCACCTTGGTGAAGGTGAGGATGGAGATGATGAGCTGGCGATCTCCGTCATCCTTGTAGCCGAGGTGCTCCAGGCGCTGCTTGGTATAGGGGTGCTCATCGGCGTACTCGACAGGCGCCCCGGTATTTAAGAGCACTTCGCAGGCGAAGTCTCGCATCTGATAGCCCTCCTGCAGCTTGTAGGTGGCGCAGAACGACTCGAGGATGCTGTCGAAGCGGTTCAAGAGGGGGATCCAGTGATACAGGTCCCCGCGCGGAAACGGCCATCTTGTCGGGAACTCGTCGAGCTTTCCGGGGATCAGCGGCAACGGGGTGGAGGCTGCGGCGAGCACGTAGTCCTTCACCCAGGGAGACTGAGGGCGGAGAAGGGCGGTCAGCGCAGGCGGCGGGACGGAAGCGGAGCAAGGCCTGACAACTTACCAAGTTCTCCCTGTGCTTGAACTGCATAGACTTCGTAATTTTGCCCATCTTGACGGAGCGGCCAGGCCGCACGGGCCGAGAGGAAACTCTCCCCCTCCTCTACCCACTCGTCCGGCGAACGGACGGCAGCCTCGCGTTGGGAGCCGCAGATGCGCGGGGTGCAGGGCAGGCGGTGTGAAGCTGCGGCGTCGACGACAGCAGCGGCGTCGGGTCGACGGGAAGGCGATGGTGCGATGGCGGGATTAATTATGGGTGGTCGGTGATGGTGATCGGCGACTTTTCGCGCTGGAGGAGTTGGCTGAACGGAGCTCGGCGGCCGCAGGCAATGGCGAAGCTCCCCTCCCCCCAACGGTTGGTCGGTCCAAAGAGTCCCCAGACGAGTGCAGGTCGCCTCGGGAGGTGCTGGAAAACCAGAGCAGGGACGGGGTCACGGGATGGTCGCCAAAAACCGCGGTTTCGTGGTCGCGGTCGATGTCGTAGTCGAGGGTTCGCCTTGCAGTGGCAGAGTTGAGGAAAGTGGAAGGAAGTCTTGCTTGGTGGGTAGGTTTGGTTGTGGTGCAAGACGCAGCCTTTTTCGGCAGCAGGAGCGACCCAGAGGCAATGACGGCAGCACCTGGTCAGGTACAAACTGCCCCAAAAAAGTTCGGCCGCGGCAAGTGCCGCCAGCGCCTGGCCTGCTACCTGATGCCACTGTGGGGCAGCCTAGGTGCTGGACAAGGACAAGCAGCAGCTCGGCTCTGTTCAGCACTGTCTTCTCCACAATCAACACCTTTGACACCTCCAGCTCCAAATCACACAGCCCGCCGAGTATCTCGACTGCCCGCTCAGGCGTTCTGCAAAGAAAACATCACATCATCGGACTCCATCTTTGCGGCCTCCAGCTCTCTCGAAGCCCAAGTCTTCAAGATTCTGCATCCACTTCCCGTTTTGCGCAAGGATGGAGCGGCACAAGCCCCCCACTTTCGTCAAGGCGGGGTTCTCACAAGTCGGCCGTTCCAGGCAGGCAGCGCTAGGCTCCAAGCAGAACTGACTGAGCCCAGGGCTGCAACACGCAGCCGCGCTGCAGTCTGCCCAGCACCAGCCGCAGCTGTTGCAGCAAAACCGGGCAAACCAACACTCCACCAGTTGGGAGCACGAATGATGCCGCGCCAGCAGGACGCCGGAGAGTCAGCCAACCAACAGCAATAATAAGATCCGACAATGAGGCACACAGCGAGGGCGGGGCATGTTCCGCTGGCTACAGACCAACCCTTGGATTTCCTTTTAACTCAACGGTGTTCGGGGCCTACTTCAACGGTGTCTAGCCGCCTTGGGCCACAGGTCGGCCACAGCACCACACGCCATGACTTCTGCACACCACGACGGTCGTAGTCTCATGGCAAAAGCAACGGCGAGGTCAATATCCAGGGCCATGGCGAGGACAATGTCCACAGTACGGAGTAATCTCGAGGGTAATGGCAAGGGCAATGACACTTACGGTTGGAAAACAGTTCGACACAGTCGAACTAGACTAATGACAACGCACTGTCAGTTTAGGACATTCCCAGCCGTAGTGTCCCGGCTCCCAATCACCGACCCCCCGATCCCCGTTTCGGGCCATTAAGATCCGGAATCCTAGCATATTAGGACCAAGAGAGACCGGGAAGGGTGAAGATTCCTGTTTTGCTTCGACTCACTAGGTATCTTCTTTGGCTTGTCACGCCCGAACAGGGGCTTGGTGAACGCCCATTAACCTGGACAAATACACGGTTTGTGACACGATGGGCTCAAGGGTTTCCATCAAAATGCGAGACCCAGTAAACGCCGAGTGAGGCGGATGTGAAACACCCTGCCTGGCTCTTAACCAGGCATATTTCAGGATTCGCCCTTCATTGTCTAACCTGTTACCTGAACATATCATGTGTAGGTAGGTAGGTAATTGAAATTCAACATGACATGCTTCACGTTCAGGAAGCTAGCGCAGCTCCGACAGAAAGGAAGCATACCAGGCACGACCTTGGTATACCCAGCCTGTCAACCTCAATGGCTCCTGTAGGCGGTCACTCAAGTCAAAACAAACTGGTATCTTGCGCAGAGCATCATCTATCATCACACAACCATTGCCGCAGGAGCACATCCTTGATTGAGTAAGGGCATTGCATAGTTCTCTCTGCCGCCTCGCTTAAGCGCCCGGGAAGCTTCAAGCAAAGACTCATTTCTCGAGATTCCGTGAAAGGTGTTTACGCCATGTACACGTCCCAGATGAGCCGACAAGCAAGAGCGCCGTCATGACCGTTTTCCCAAAGCAACCCGAGACCCATTACCGAACGCCCCATTTTACTTGCGCATCGAGCTGGCCCTCCGCTTGCGGGCATCGGCCTTGTGGGCCTTGGCCTCGGCAACACGCTTGGCGAGGACCTGGGCGTACTCGTTCTACATCATTGTCAGCGTTCCTCATCTCCTACTTCGTTTGTTCGGGGCGGAGAGTTGTCAACGTACGGCCTCATCCTTGACCTTCTCGGACTGGCGGCGCTTGAGCGCAATGCGGTGGCGGCGGTGCTGCAGGCGCTGGGGGGTGACCAGGCGCTGGATGCGGGGGGCCTTGGTGTAGGACTTCTTGCCCTCACCCTTGGGCTGGACCTCGCGACGGATCACGTACTTGCGGACCTGTTATTCCCGTAAAAGTTGGTATTAGCCTTCGATGTCGTCGCACTCAGACTCTACCCGAACTGGGCGATGGGAATCGCCGCAGCTCCAGGGTAGGCGATGACGAGATATAGGTGGCTCGAAGCACGTACATCGTCATCCTTGCTGAGGCTGAAGAAGCGGCGGATCTTGGTGGCGCGCTTGGGGCCGAGGCGCTTGGGGTGGACGGTGTCGGTGAGGCCGGGGATGTCCTGCTCGCCCTGCTTGACAATCGAGAGAGCGAGGACCGAGAGATCGGCAGCGACGATGCAGCCGCGGACGGACTTGCGCTTGCGCTCGCCGGTGCGGCGGGGGCGGTAGCACGAGTGGCCGTCGGAGAGGAGGAGGCGGACACGGTTGGGGGCAATGACACCCTGCTTCATCGGGAAACCCTGCTTGTCGTTGCCACCGGTGATGCGGAGGATGTAGCCCTTCCACTCATCGCCGAGCGGGTCGCCGGGCACCTCAGCGCCCATCTGGTCGAAGTTAGTACGCCTGTGCAGGATAAGGGTCATCGGGTTTCGATCGAACGTACGCGCTTCCTGTGACAGTTTGGTTAGCCAGAGATAAGCAGATTCAGGAAAACAAGCAACGTACTCGTAGAAGTGCCTCAGCTTCCGCTCATCCTCAACGTCGATCAGCTTCTGCGAGCCGTTCGCAGGGTGCGAAATGTTCAGCTACCAAGTCGGGTCAGCGTCTCAGTTCATCGATTCCAATCGCGAAACAAATGCCAGTCATTGCGGACAAGTGACCTGGAGTATTCGGGTCAATCGCAGCAGCAACACGGGGATTCTCACCTTCATGTTGGCGGTATTTGCTGAAACGGCCGTCTGTCGATGATTCGGAGAGTCTCGAGAAATCGGAAGGGAAGGTTTTGTGTGCACCAGAGCCTTGCAAGATTTAGGGCACAAATTTAGCGCGATATTATTGGCTCTCCCGCAAATGGATCCACCTCCTTTTTGACTGGGTCTGTCGCGCCGAGCCATGTCCCCATGTGGGTCCCGAAATTTTGAGCCAAGACTTGCCCAGGCTCCACTTTTGTCTGTCTTTGGAGGGGCAGCAGAGGGGCTCTTTACTTTCACAGGCATATCATGCCCCACGGCGACGCGCATGGTAAGGACTGGGAAGAAGGTGAGGTGACTCTTGTCTGCCGAAGACTCCCTACAAGTTACAACACTCCTTTATCATCGCTTTGAACCCGGGAATGTTCTAATTCCCGTGAACTTCTCCCTTCTGTCACACCAGGCCGGAATCAAGGAGGGCACCCTACGGTTGCATGAGTTCGGCTTCACACAGTTCCGTCGGCAGACATAAAAGCTTTCGGCCGTCCCTTTGCTTGGGCCAGGCGTTGATTTAGCCATGGAAGACGACCGGGTACAAGTTGATTTGGGCATCGCTGCCGAGATCGAGGAGAAACAAATCCACGAGAATGCGTTGAAGCAACCAAAGAAACGCTTCGTCGGCAGGAGGGCTGCCGCCGAGTCCGCAAAGTCGAGCTCGGCAACTCCCTCGATCGAGGACAGCGGGGCCATCCAAGGTACTGGAATTATGTCGTCCCACATCCAGAAGCAGGCACTGATCCAAAGACCGTGACAGTTGCCCAGCCAAGGAGGGCACCCCGGCTGCTCAACCAAGTCCCTCCTGAGATCCTCAACGACGAAGCACTCAAAGCCGCCATCGCCCTCCTCCCGGCCAACTACTCGTTCGAGATACCCAAGACCATCCACCGCATCCGCTCGCTCGGCGCCAAGCGGGTGGCCCTTCAGATGCCCGAGGGCCTGTTACTCTTCGCTACTACCATCTCCGACATCCTCACCCAGTTCTGCCCAGGGATCGAGACGCTCATCATGGGCGATGTCACCTACGGGGCGTGCTGCATCGACGACTACACGGCGCGGGCCATGGGGTGCGACCTGCTGGTGCACTACGCACACAGCTGCCTCATTCCCGTGGACGTGACTAAGATCAAGACGCTTTACGTCTTTGTCGACATCAGCATCGACACGTCGCACCTGCTGGCCACGCTGGAGCGCAACTTCTCGCCGGGCAAGACGGTCGCGCTGGTCGGGACGATCCAGTTCAACGCCACCATCCACGGGGTGCGGTCGACGCTGGAGAAGGCCGGCTTCAAGGTGATCGTGCCGCAGATCTCGCCGCTGTCCAAGGGCGAGATCCTGGGGTGCACGTCGCCGAACCTCTCGACATACACGGACAGCCCCGTGGACCTGATTCTGTACCTGGGCGACGGCCGCTTCCACCTCGAGAGCATCATGATCCACAACCCGGGGATTCCCGCGTACCGGTACGACCCGTACTCGCGCAAGCTGACGCACGAGACGTATGGGCACGACGAGATGCAGGACCTGCGGCGGGACGCGATCCGGACGGCCAAGAAGGCGACCAAGTGGGGGCTCATCCTGGGCTCGCTCGGGCGGCAGGGAAACCCGCACACGATGGCGCTCATCGAGAGCAAGCTGAAGCAGCTGGGGATTCCGTTCGTCAACCTGCTGCTGAGCGAGATCTTCCCGGGGAAGCTGGCCATGATGGCCGACGTCGAGTGCTGGGTGCAGGTGGCGTGCCCGCGGCTGAGCATCGACTGGGGGTATGCGTTCCCGCGGCCGCTGTTGACGCCGTACGAGGCGCTCATCGCGCTGGAGGAGAAGGAGGACTGGGGCAAGGGGCCGTACCCGATGGATTACTACGGCAAGGAGGGCCTCGGGCGGGTGAAGCCCGCGGTAGGGACAGCCAGCTAGTAATGCCAGTCTGTTCCACCCATTCTGTTTGCGTGACGAATGTCTGAACACTCTCGACAACCAACCCACCATCCTGCCCTGCCTCACCAAGTAGTCGTAACCCCCTCTAGAGCGTACACCCACCACCACTCCGCCCCATGACAGCTGGTGACCCTTCCCTCCCCTTTTCTTCCACCTCAACACCCTGCCAATTCATTTCCCCCCTCCAGCCTCCCCCCTCAAACCCCTTCCCCCCCCGCCCCCACCGGTTCCGGCCTCCCCGAAAACACAACCTTATACCTCACCACCTCGACCACCTCCAACTCCTCTCCCCCGCCCCTCCTCCTCAACACCCCCACCGCCCGCGGCAGCCTCTTCACCTCCCCCTGCAGCCTCTGATGCCCGCCGACATACATCCACACCCTCTTCATCCAGGGTCCCTCCTCCCCCGCAGCCTTCTTCTCCCCCGTTTCGTCGCTGCCAGGTGTTGGTTGTGGGGGGTGGTAATCCGGGAAATGCAGGCGGCCGATGGGGATGGGCGGGGAGGACGAGGTGGGCGTGTCGGGTGGGAACGGCGGCAGGTTGATGGTACCCTGGAGCTCGAGGAGGGCGAGGCCGGTGGGGGTGTGCAGGAGGGGGGGGAGGGGGTTGGGGAAGAGGGATTGTTGGGGGGCGCGGGAGGGGGGATGGATTGAGGACATGCTTCGGGGAGTTGTTTGGTGGATGGTGGTGGCGGATGGATATATTGGGTTGGGAAGGAGGACAGGCTCTGGTGCTGTGATCTGGAGTTTGCTGTGGCAGCGTTTGATCGATTGAGGGGGTGCCCGGTGTGGTTTTTGACTGGGGTACGGGGTTTGTAATACGGCTGATCAAATTTGATTTTTATAGGTTCCCAGTGTTTTGGCTGGGGAATGGTGATGTGAGAGAGTGGTGAGTGGGAGAGTGAGGCCGCGAAAGAGAGCTGTTCAGGTCGAGGTTGTCACTGCCCCACTTTTTAACTAGAGATTTGGACTTCACTTTACCAGCCGCTTCATCTCAGGGAGCACATCACAGATGGTAATTGTAAAACCTACGTTATAGGAAGCATGGGCGACGTAGGTTAACAGTGAGAGTTCCGAGTCTACAACCCTATGATTCACAATTTAAACTCCTTCTCACATATGGCCCACCAACTCTAAGCCCCTTGCCTCACGCCACATCAACAACCCAAAATCCGTCTCATTACCCATTATCTGGTCGGTATCACCTATCTACGCCCCTCAGTCCACCGAAAACCGATGGCTCACCTGCAACACATACGGATCCCCACCGGGCGAGAACACCTGCCTGCTCTCGCGCTCCCACTCGGGGTGATTGATCCCGTCGATGTAATCCTGCACCTCGAGCACGACACAGCCATACTTGGGCACCGTCCTGCCTTTACCGCCCTTCCCCTTGTCCCCGCTGCCCGCGCCAGACGCGTCCCTGCCGACGCCCTGCGACGCCTTGAGCGGGAACGACCCGTTCTGCCCGTTGCACGAGTACATCTGGAATGCGTCCTGGTCCGAGTAGATGTCGAGGCGGATGCCGGACCACGCCGAGGACAGGCTGGCGACGAAGCCGCCCGGGGCGCGCCAGTCGTGCGGGTTGGGGCGGTTGACGAGCCAGCAGTTGTCTGTTTTGGAAGGGTTAGTTGATTGTAGTTGGAATTGAGGTGAGAGGGACAGGTGCCTACCGTAGCCGGTGCAGTTGAAGCCGCAGTTCCCCTTCAGCTCGGGGTCCTTGAAGCCGGCGCCGATCTTCTTGGGGGCGCTCCAGAAGTCGTTGACGGAGCCCTTGGCATTGGCCACGATGTCACCCGTCGGGATGAGGATGTTGTCGACGGCAACGCGCTGCCCGCTGTACGGCAGGTGGAAGGTGTGGTCAAAAATGGTGCTGGTCTCGGTGTTGGCAAACCCGTCGAGATTCCAGTACGTGTGGCTGCTCAGCATGATGGGCGTCTTCTTGGTCGTCGCGATGGCAATCATCTTGGCGTCCCACGTCATCTCGCCCATCGTGTAGGTGATGTACGAGATGACCTCGCCCGGGAAGCCCTCCTTGCCGTCGGGGTCGACAATGGAGAAGGTGATGGTGTTGTTGGTGTGGGCGACAACCTCAAAGTCGCGCCAGTCCCAGCCATCAGGGCCTCCGTGGAGGGTGTCGACGCCGTCAGGGTGCGCGGCCGTTGGGTTCTCGTTTGGCAAGATGTTGTAGCTGACTCCGTCGAGCTGGAACGTGCTGTTCTTGATGCGGTTCGCATAGCGCCCGGGAACGCCTCCAAGATGGGGATGCATCTTATCGGTGGCGTAGTCCTTGGCCTCGTCAAAGCCCATCACAATGTCGCGCGCAACACCCTTCTTGTCCTTGAGAATGAGGTTCGAGATGGACGCTCCGTAGGGAATGAACGCTGCCGCGATTCCATTGCCATAGATCCAGTACTTGCCATGCTTGTCCGGACCAAGCACGTTGTTGCCCGGTGGCGGGTTGGGCTTTGCATTGGCTCCGGTGAGGAGCAAGGCCGCTCCGAAGAGCAAGGAAAACGAACGCATGGTGGTGTGGTTGGCGACCAAGTGGTGATGTCCCGTTGAGAAATCGGAGGGGATGAGGGTAGAAAGATCGAGGTATGAGAGAGGGAGAGGGGGGGAGGTGTGTGATATAATCCGTGCCAGGTCACCGCGAGGAATGAACCCTGAGGACCAGAGGAAACGAGTGGCAAGAATTTTGGGGAAGGAGGGGGAAGAACTTTATAATTTCCAACCCAATGGACCCGGGATCAAGTTGGGTGGTCCTCCAACTGAGTCAATGTGACGGAGCGCCGGCGACGACCAGCTTCTCCGCACATACACGAGGGCCCTTTGGGGTAGACTGTAGCACCAGAGACCCAGGAAGGCGCGTCGTCGGGGATGCAGAGCACCAGGAAGGGCTCTCGGTTGCGGCGATGAGGGGGCGGGGGAGGGGTGAGGGATGGATCCAGTTCTGCCGTGATGATCCAGCGGATGGGAGGGAGGGAGGTAGATGGTCCCCCTCGTGGTGACGGAAAAGACTGGTAAACGGCCGATACCCTAGCACCCCGCGATGCTGTGCAACGGGCATCCATGAATTAGCCAACCCGAACATGTGCGCGTGGAGGAGTTGAGGAGCCAAACAAGGCGAGCTGCGAGCTGCAGCCAGCCCATCTCCCGTCCACTGCCGCGCAGCTCTGCATTGCAGATCGCGTCGCCTGCTCTCCAAAAGAGGCAGTTGGAGAACACGGCCGTTGCAACGCGCAGGTCTCCGGGCCTCCAGGCCGCCCTTGACTACCACCACACGCCTGGGGGCGTGTGACTTAGTTGCTGCTACTCCCCAAAGCCAATTGGAGATGGACTGCCATGAGCTGGGCTAAGTCTCAGATGACGGTCTCTCATTCCGTTTGTTGCCCGTTCGCGTCCGTTTCCATCAAGCAGGATGTTCCCAGGTAATCAGGTTAATGAATGAAAGATGTACTCGACTCACCTAACCTGTCTTTTCAACCGCGGCCTTCTCCATCCCGTCCCGGCAGATTCAAATCACCGCGGAATCTGGGGATGCTGGGCGCGCTCTTGAGATGGGGAGTTTCGGCCCTGGAACTCTGGAATTGGACTGATGTCCAAGCAGGACGCTCTGCCGTGATTGGTGCGCGTGTGGCTGCGGGGCCTCAGGGGAACTCCACCCGCCCCCTGTTTGCGGTGCATCGCGCTGAAGCTTGAGCCTGGGACCGGTGTCAGGGGGTGAAGCCGGCAGAAGGAGGAGAGCTGCTGGGAAGGGGACATCAACGGGACGATGTTTACAAATGCTCTACACCTAAACCCAGCGGGCCGAGAGCCACGTTGCGTGTTGGTGTGTATAACCCCATCGTCCCGCACAGGTGGGAGCCATGCAGGCACCTTATTTGCGATCATCACACCCACATCAGGGGCATGGACTCTCATCTCGGGGTTACTCAGGTACCACCCACAACCTCCCATCCAGAAGCGGTTCATACACACAGCGATCCCGATCCCGTTCCCGGCCACCGGGACAATGGGATATTGTGACTTACACGGTATATCCATGGCCCGCCAACAAGAACGAGGTTGCAGTGCGCAAACGAACCGAGCCCACATACATACCCACGCGCTCCAATCGCGGGAAAACAGTCCGGCAAAAACCACCGCCGTTGATCATCAACCCGAGGACAAGACAAGAACATAGTGCGTGTGCGTCGAATTCCAATCTGCAATCCCGCCAACCAGAACAACCCCCAGCATATCCTTTACATGCAAACAACCCCCTCTGGGCCCCCCGCAACCGACGAGCCCCCGGCACACATTATCCACGTCCTCCTCGTCTACTCAACCGCCAACCGCCAACCGCCAGCTTGTTCCCCGTCCTCCGTCCCTCACGCATCGATCAGGTTCTCCTCCTCGGGCGCAGCCGTGTCCCTGGTGTCCTTGGTCGGCGCCTTGGCCTTGCCCTTGCGGTCCGCGGACGACCGCGCGTAGAACTCGCTCAGCACCTTGGCAGGGATGCGGTTGAGCATGTCCTTGCGGTAGATGCGCAGCAGGCTCCACGCCAGGTCGAGCGACTCAAAGATGGTCCGCGACTCGTAGGGACCCTGGCTAATGAAGGTGCGCTCGAACTTGTCCAGGAACTCGAGCGAGAGCTTGTCCTCGGCCGACAGCGCCTCCTCGCCGACGACGGCCTTCATGGCCGCCGCGTCGCGCCCGATAGCGTACTTGGCGTACAGCTGGTTCGACACGTCGCCGTGGTCCTTGCGCGTCATGCCCTCGCCGATGGCCGACTTCATGAGACGGGACAGCGACGGCAGCACGTTGATGGGCGGGTAGATGCCGCGGTTGTGCAGGCCGCGGTCGACAAAAATCTGGCCCTCGGTGATGTAGCCCGTGAGATCGGGAATGGGATGTGTGATGTCGTCGTTGGGCATGGTAAGAATCGGAATCTGCGTGATGGACCCGTTGCGGCCCTCGACACGGCCGGCGCGTTCGTAGATGGTGGACAAATCCGTGTACATGTAACCGGGGAAACCCCGACGGCCGGGCACCTCTTCACGGGCCGACGAAACCTCACGGAGGGCGTCGCAGTAGGAGGAGAGATCGGTGAGGATAACCAAGACGTGCTTCTCGAGCTGGTAGGCGTAGTACTCGGCCGTGGTAAGGGCCAGGCGGGGAGTGATGATACGTTCGATCCTGTTGGCTGGGTCAGCGGGCGTCAAAGCAAAATCAGAGTAGCGACGAAACCTACGTAGGGTCGTTAGCGAGGTTGAGGAAGAGGGTGGTGCGCTCCAAGCTGCCGTTCTCCTCGAAGTCACGGGTGAAGAAACGGGCCGTCTCCAAGTTGACACCCATGGCGGCGAAGACGATGGAGAAGTTCTCCTCGTGGCCGTCGTGGACGCCCTTGTTTGTCACACCCTCGCGCTGCACCAGGCTGGCCTGCCTGCAAATCTGCGCGGCGATTTCGTTGTGCGGCAAACCGGCAGCCGAGAAGATGGGGATCTTTTGGCCACGAGCAATCGAGTTCATCGTATCGATGGCCGAGATACCGGTCGAGATCATCTCCTCGGGGTAAACCTGTGCCTGTGTCAACCTTATCCTGCCGGCGCATCGTGTTGTGTTGGGAGTGGGGGGTCCATACGCGCGAATAGGGGTTGATGGGGCTGCCGTTGATATCCAAGTATTCCTCAGCCAGCACCTTGGGGCCCTTGTCGATAGCGCGTCCCGAACCATCGAAGATGCGCCCCAGCATGTCTTCCGAGACGCCGAGCTTCAAACTCTCTCCTGTGAACTCGACCCGAGTCTTTCCCACAGTCAGCCACGTGTCCTGGTGTGTGAGTCCGGATTGCGCCTCACCTGCTTCACGTCAACGCCCGAAGTGCCCTCGAAGACCTGGGAGGATCTGTCAGCAACACGTCCCTCCACTCGGCTGGTCTAATCACGACGGCGTATCTACCTGGACGATCGCTCTGCTTCCTGTTCAAGCCGTAAGCTACTGCGCAACTAACAGACCGGGATTCGAGGGGGCGGGGGGCCTACCTCGAGCCTCCAAGACCTGGCCAGATCGCTGGGTTCCATCGGGGAGAGTAAGGGTGACAATCTCATTGTATCGTGGGAATTTGACCTGGCGAGTCCAATTAGAGAGGGCGGGCCAGCGACGGGAAAGGAGGCCGGCTCACGTTGTCGAGGATGACCAGCGGACCGCTGACACCGCCAACGGTGTTGTAGCGGATCCTGGGCGTTACCCGATACGACGAGGGATCTCGCGGGTCGCCCATCGCGAATGCTGTCGGGGGTGTGGTTCAGGGGGTTGGGAGGGGGTGGGCGGTCGAGTGCCGGATTCCAGGTCGAGGGGCGACGAGGGACGAAGTGGTTTGGGCGGATTGCAGAGGGGTTCGTTGTCGGTGATCAGCGATGAGCTCCTCGTCCCGCAGCAGGTTGCAGTCGCAAGCTCCGAGCTGCGCAACCCGCTGCCAGGGCCAAGCACGCACTCCTGGCTGGGCCCCGCAGTAATCCCGTGGGGGCACAGCCACACCCCCTGACCAACAAAGGCACAGCTGCGGCGTGTTGGGTTGGCATCTTGCTTCGCGGGATACCCACAGGAATGGGAAACAGTATTCTTCGAAGGCACCTATCGAGAGGCTTCGCAGGCACCTATCGAGAGGCTTCGCAGGCACCTATCGAGAGGCTTCGCAGCAACACGTTGAAATTGGGGGAGCCCCCAAACTCGAGTCGTTGAGACTCAGGCGCTTGCGAAGCCCGCCACAGCTTACCCCACACGATTCCCCAAATGTGGCTGTGCCGCTTGCACTGGCGGCAGGCAACGGGAGCAAAGCTCGAGCTCCCCGGTTTCTGTGCAGCGACCTAAGCTTTTGTCCAAGCATCACCACGACGCGACTTCGAATCCGCCTCCGAACCACAACCCAATGCCCGGCGACCGCCAACGATAACAACCGCGTAGACCGCACGCGCTACGGCTTTCCCCACCGACGCCACAATGTCGTCCATCTACAACCTCGAGCCGCAACCGACGGCGTCGGCCATCATCCACACGACCCAAGGCGAGATCGCGCTCGAGTTGTTTGCGAAACAGACGCCCCTGACATGTCGCAACTTTCTGCAACTCAGCCTCGATGGGTACTACGACAACACGGTATTCCACCGCCTCGTCCCCGGCTTCATCCTTCAGGGCGGTGATCCCACCGGCACCGGGCAAGGCGGAGAGTCCATCTACGATGGCGGCGCATTCAGCGGCGACCTGGACCCGTGGCCGGCGGACCAGCGCAAGGGCCAGAACGCCGGGCCCATGGGCGTCAACTTTAAAGATGAATTTCATTCGCGACTGAAGTTCAATCGTCGCGGTCTCCTGGGCATGGCCAACGAGGGCGTCCCCGACAGCAACGGGAGCCAGTTCTTCTTCACGCTGGGCAAGACGGACGAGTTGACAAACAAGAACACCGTGTTCGGCCGGGTAGCTGGCGACACCATCTACAACCTGGCCAAGATGGGCGAGGCCGAGGTAGCAGAGGGCACCGAGCGGCCACTTTACGCCATGAAGATCAACCGCATTGAGGTCCTCATCAATCCCTTTGAAGACATGAAGAAGCGGGAAAGGAAAGTGCGTCACGAGGCACCCAAGCCCGCTCCGGCAGAGAAGAGGCAAAAGAAACGGAAAGTGGGGAAGCAGCTGCTGAGCTTTGGCGACGAAGAAGGCGATGCCGAGGATCTGCCAGTCATCAAGAAGGCTAAGTTCGATACAAGGATTGTGATGGATGTGGATGAAGAGCCTGCCCAGACAGCGATACCGGTGAGAACCTCGACCAATAAGGCAGCGAAAACTCAAAAGGAGGCCCGAGTTTCAGAGAAACGGGGCAGTCCGCCGCGACAAAGCCCAAACGTCCCGGCACCAGTTCCGGCAAAGAAAGCGCCGCCGCCAGCCAAGACATATGACAGTGACCGGTCCAGCCCTGAGGCTGAAGAGCCGCCGAAAAAGTCTCTGTTGGAACGAACAAACGAGGAGATCGCTGCCGTCAAGGCGTCCATGAAACGGACAATCCACGTGGAGCCGGTCAAGGAGACGAAGAAGTCGGCGCTCGAGTTGATGGTGCCGGAAACATCGACGCGCGGGCGAAAACGGCGGCCGGGAGGCAACAATACCAGCGCACGGGAGGAACAGGATGCGCTGGACGCCCTGAAGGACTTCCGGTCAAAACTGGAACGTGCACCGGCCGAAAAGGAGATGGCTCGGCCAGCGGGCAACGAAGGGGAAGAGAATGGGGAGGGCGACGAAGAAGGAGAGGTCTGCGATTTGCACTTCATCGCCAACTGTCAGAGCTGTCAAGCGTGGGACAAGGAGGCCAAGGACGAGAGCGACGATGAAGGCTGGATGTCTCACACCCTCAGTTTTGTTGCCGACAAGCTGGGCAAGGATCTCAGCTACCGGAAGAAAGCCGAGGAGGAGCTGGTTGTGATTGACCCGCTCGAGAAGGCCAGGACGCTCAAGGAGGACAAGAGGGCATCCAGGGAGGCCCGCGTGGGGGGGTCTTCTCGGGCCTGGGATCGGGATCGGGATCGTGACCGGGAAGGAGGCCGCGGGCGTGATAGGGATAGGGACCGAAGGGGACGTTGAGTGGTTCTCATGTCATGTATGTACACAGCTCCACATGGAGACATGGCCGAGATTTCCACGCAAGCCGCAGCCACAGCCGCCATTCAAGATACCCATTTCCCCCAATATCTGTCCTGAACGTCGCAACCACAAACATCTCGTCCAGAAAGCGGCGTATGCTGATGAACATGTTGAGAGGGAAGAGGAGGAAGGGGTGTCTTGAAGCTGCCCCAAAGTCCAAAGACTAGAGTTGGCGAGATGACATCACTCGTGGTTGATCCAGCGGGCTGAACTCCATCCTCTCCCGCCCCCGTGGTGGAGAATACATGCAGTGAGCTAAGACAGGGTTCAGAGGAGCAGCCAAAGGAGCATCCATCCCGGGGAAGAGCGGCCCGGAGAAGCTAGCACAAGATCGGTCATTGTCCCTTTGTTGCTCAAAACCACGGCTGAGACACGATGAGGAATCGGATTCGTCCCATCCAGCCGTTTCCTCGTTCAGAGCACGCCTCCTGTTTCTGGCCCAGGCCCAGGGACGCGAGCCGCTAACCCTGGCGCTGGCGCCATTGCCTGTCATCCTGGCCTGTCACTTATCGGGAACCCCGCCTGTGGGGTCGCCTTATCGCTACGGGTGGTGATTGGTCTGCCAAGCGGAAAAATCACTGACCCGATTGAGATCATAGCAAGCTGGAGCCATGGCCTGGAGCCCGCGCCTCGGTGATGCTGAGGACGGCTTGAACCGACCGCTGTAACAATTCATCAACGAACGGTCCAACACCAACCGTCCGACAACATCGCCCACCACGAGATCCCACGACCACTGTGCAATCGGCCATCTCCCTGTCGGCTGAATACCCCGATCCAGACCCCCCATCCGTTTGTTTCACGCATCGAAACGCCCCGCTGAGCACGAGCCTCGCAGGCTGCAGCCCCCCAGGGTCTCCAAGCAACACCACCCAAGCAGCCAACCGGGACGACGCCGTCGCGAGCCACAGCGGCCCCGGCACCCTGACGCCCATTGTTCAGGCCATTTCGAGGCTCCAGTGGCGAGAGGCGCCCTATTGAACAATCCCATCCGCGAGACAAGCACCATAGTCGCCCGTCGCCCTCTTGCGGCGGTCAAAGAGCAACAACCCCACGACGCGGCATCGCTTTGCGCCTTGACAATAACACTGCCTAGTGTCGCCCACCCGCCGACCATCCATCTCGAACAAACCCTTGGTCCCTGCGCCCCGCCGTCCTTTCACTTGCGATAGCGCGTGAATTCTGCACATATAGCTGGCCTGCCATCCGTCCCAGCCTGCCCTCCTCAGCTCCCGGTCGATCCCTCCTCATCTTCCAACAAACCATCAACGAACCCAGAGCGCATCATCCATCCGATTCCAGCTTCGATCGGCCTCAGAAATCCGCCTACAACAAGCTTCGGTGCTGCGTCATACCGAAAGGACTCCCTCGCACACAGCGCGTCGCACCAACCACGGAATCGACTCCCGTCCCGGAGCGCGTTCGCACGCATAGGGCTGATCGTTGCTGGCAACCTGGGTCGCCTCGAGTCGATCCCAGAAGGTCAAGCACCCGCCCGCTCCCTGTGCTATGTCGGCGCCTAACCCGAGGAAACGACCTGCGTCGGGCGTTCCTCCGATGGCTCCCGTGCCCCAGCTGCCGCAGTCGTTCCCGGCAGTTCAACCGGACCAGATGTTTAGGTGGAATGGCGGTGTGGATGGAAACGGCTTCGTTGATGCTGGCGGCTCCGGCGTGAACGCCTTCGCCATGCTCCCGACGTCGGGCGCCTACGGCCAGGCGGTCCCGGCTCCCTCGACGGCGCTGGCGCGGCGGCAGAACAGCAGGGCGCTGGTCCCGACGGCTGCCAGGACTGCGTTCGACCGCGCCGCCGACGGCTGGAGCGGATATGGCGATGACCCCGCCTACCACCAAGCGGCGGACGCGACCATGGACGAGCACGACAACATCGAGCGGCTGGAGGAGATGGCTCAGCGGGCGAAGAGGGAGGCGCAGGCTAAGAGGAAACAGATTCCCCCATTTGTCCAGAAACTCAGCAGGTCCGTCGTTTTTTCCCTTTCGTTGCGGATCAATCCGGTAGCGGTGCGCTGACAAATTACCCTTACAGCTTCCTAGACGAGTCCAGAAACACCGACCTGATCCGCTGGTCAGACAAGGGCGATTCATTCGTGGTTCTCGATGAGGACGAGTTTGCCAAGACCCTGATCCCCGAGCTCTTCAAACACAACAACTACGCCTCGTTCGTGCGCCAGCTCAACATGTACGGCTTCCACAAGCGGGTCGGCCTCTCCGACAACTCGATGAAGGCCAGCGAGCGAAAGAACAAGAGCCCGAGCGAGTACTTCAACCTGTACTTCCGTCGCGGCCACCCCAACCTCTTGTGGCTGATCAACAAGCCCAAAAGTGGGAACAGCAAGAAGAAGGGCAAGAAGGACGAGGCCGACCAGGAGAGCGAGGAGGATGGGGTTGAGGAGACGTACATCGCCCCGAACCTTGCTAGTGCTCAGGCGGTCCGGGGCGCCGCCTCGCACGAGCTGGGGCCTCTCCAGAGGAAAGACCTTGTGCAGGTCAAGAGCCAGATTGAGAGGATCCAGCAACAGCAAACCGCCATCTCAAACCTGCTCACCAAGATGCGCCAGGACCAGAACCAGCTGTATCAGCAGGCCGTCCTGTTCCAGAACATGCACGAGCGCCACGAGAACTCGATCAACGCGATTCTCAACTTCCTCGCCAACGTGTTTAGGAAGTCGTTGGAAGAGCAGGGCGGCGCGCAAACCGTCCAAGATCTGCTGGCGAGCATCATCCCAAATGCCCAGGGCCACCAGACCCAGATACCGACACCCGGTGGTGTGGTGGACCTCGGAGGGTTCGTGAACCAACGGACCCCCAACGTCACGACTGTGGGCACGCCAAAGCGACAGCAGCGTCTGCTGCCTCCGATCCCCCATCACGAGGCAAGCAAGGGCTCTGTGTCAGCGTCGAGCACCGCGGCACCGACGCCGCAGCCTTCGTACCAAGCGCCCCAGATGGGAACGGTCACCGAGCTCTTCGACACCCCTCCCGCCGAGATGGCGTCCCCGGCTTACATGCAAAAAGAGCTGCAAAGCAACCCCCACGAAGGCATGATGAAGATCATCCAAGACACCAACGCGGTCAACAGCACCTCCGGCCTCGACCTGCCCGACGTAGCCGCCAAAATCCCCGTCAGCATGAGCGACGATCAGCGCGCGCAGATGCTCAACATCATGGCAGGAAGCAACCCCTCTGCGGCTCCGAGCGCCCCCTCCAACGGCATCCCCGCCGCCGCCCCGGCCGCAGCCGCGCCCGTCCCCACCCCCGCAACCGCCGCTCCGCCCATCCCGAGCCTCGCGCACTCTCCCACCCTCGCATCCCTGCAAATGCCCTCCCTCCACGAAATCCAATCCACCCAGGCGGAGCTCGACGCCCTCCAGCGCCTGCAGAACCAACAGGCCGACCAGATCGACGCCCTCACCCACCTTCTCGGCCCGCTCAGTCCGTCCGGCCGCATCCCGGGCCTCGACGAGCACGGCAACCCCAACACCAGCTACTTTGATAATGTCGACTACGAGCAGTTCATCCACCCCACTGCGTTTTCCGACCCGAGCTTTGACGCGGCGGGGTTGGACGGGATGGGGATGGCTGGTGCTGGGCAGGGGGATGGCGGGGATTTTAATTTCAGCCTGGACGGAGGTGCGGAGGGGGGGTTTATGAGTGGCGCGGGTGAGCAGCAGCAGCAGCAGCAAACTCCTGCTACTGGTGGTGGTGCCGGGTTCCAGTCGGGCAGGGTGTTTGAGACGACGTCGGCGGCGAACACGCCCAGCCCGGCGGGGACGGAGGAGATTACAAGGGCGGACTTTGAGGAGAGTCCGGAGCGGGGGGCTAAGAGGAGGCGGAGGGCGTAGCGTGGTTTGATTGGGGTTGGTAATACATCGGTGGGGTGGATGTTTGTTTTGGCGGGCCGGTTGGGTTGGCGGGTTGAGCTTACTTCGTTCGGGGCGGTTGGTTGGCACACCTCGCATTGAGTGATTCGGCATGGCGGGCTGGGCTGGGTTGGCTGATTTGCTTGGTGGTTTTGTTGGGACAAGAGGAATAGGGCTGGACGGATGGCGATCTGATTCTTGGGCGGGCTGGTTTGCTGGTGGGTTGGATGGGATTTGCGATTCTTGTTTTTGTTTTCGGCGCGGTGAGGGCTGGTCGTACAAACATATTTTAGATATCCCCCCCTTTTCTCTGTTTTTCTTCGTGGCTGGGCATTGTCTGTTTTTGATGATCTTGTTTTTTTTGCTTTTCTCATATGGGCAGGTGCGCGAGGGAGGAATGCGTATTTGGGCATATGGCCGAGCCGCATGTGCGCCGTTGGGCATGAGATAGAGGGGGTTCGCTGGTAGCAGGGTCTTGCCGGCAGGGCTGAAAAATATGATGTGATGACGAAGTACTGAGGTGTGCACTGATGGGTGGTGATAAGTGGTTTGGTTTGATAATGCTTGTTGATTGTGTGACTCGGGCTCGTGCTTGAGAGTTGATATCCAGTCTGCATAAGATCGCTCCTCGTTGAGCCATGGTCTATCCATCATCATTCCCACTGACAACCCAGAGCCGGGATTATCACAAGGCAACCCGCTTACTCTCCTCCCAGTAGTCAGCGCCTGTGGTCGGCTGGCGTCACGACGCAAGTAGTCCCGAGGTGCTTCCCCTCGGCCTAGCCAAAACCGGGCCCGCGGCCTGCTGACCGTCGGGGATGGTGGGCGTCATCCACGAAGCCGGATTCCTCTTCTCGCGCCCAAATTTCTGGCTTGCTCCTGGGAAGATATCCCCCTCGTTCACTGCCTCCGCGGCCAAGGCGAGATAGCTCGGGGGTGCGCAGCGGCGCATCCCATCCCGCCCCTATCTTTTAAAGCTCCACCTCCCTCCTCGGGGAAGATGTCCGTTCACTTCGCCAATGGATTCGCATGCACCGTGACCTTCTCAATCCTCACCTCCTCCAGCGGCCTATTCTTCCTGTCCACTTTCACCCCCTCAATCCGCGCCAGCGTGGCCAAACTCTCGTCCCCCAACAACTTCCCAAACACGGTATTCAACCCATCCAGATGCGGCGCAGCCGCAAACGTCACAAAAAACTGGCTCCCGTTCGTGTTGGGGCCCTTGTTGGCCATGCTCACGACGCCGCGCTCGTGGTGCTTGAGCCCGGGGCGGATCTCGTCGGGGAAGGTGCCGTCGCCGGGGAAGATGGAGCGCCCGCCTTTCGGGTTGGAGGACGGGTCCGGGTGGGCGGGCGCGCCGGTTTGCGCCATGAAGGAGGGGATGAGGCGGTGGAATGGGGAGGCATCGTAGTAGGAGGATGCGCAGAGGGCGAGGAAGTTCTGTGGGGATGGGAGGTTAGTGGGGGTGGTGAGGAGGGGGGGGGGGGGGAGTGTACCTCGGCGGTTTTGGGGACGCTCTCGCAAAAGACTTCGATCTTGAGGTCCCCGTGGGTAGTGTGTAGTGTGACAGACATGGTGGGCGGTTGATGTGAAGTTGTTGGTTGTTTTGTTTGAGGCAGGGTTCGCAAGGTTCTCAGCCACTGTCATCATCAGGTGCCATCTTGAACTACGGGGGCGCGAAATTTGACCAGTGTAAAAAGAGTGCTAGGTCCACCCTGGGGTACGCTTTAAACAATCATCTCATCCCCAACTCATCGTCCCCCAGCCGTTGTCCTGCTGTCGGCTTGCCGTCAGGGGAGGCGATGAGCCGTGCCCACGGAATAGTACTCTATTCCCTACATCTGTCTACTCGTCCCATACGCAATCACAACAGCATTTAGAAACCTTGGTGCCGAGGCTTGTTGGTTGTTTCATCTGAAGCTGAGGGGAGCTATGGCCATTCGAGTTCCACTGCATGCTGGCACCCTGATCTGCGACCCTGGGTTTCCGCAAGATGGGGGGAGAGATACGATACGGCGCGTGCTCCTCCTCTCTTTGCGTCTGCGGGATTGCTGTTTGTTTAGAGAAAAAAGATTTTCTGTTTGCTTGCCGTTCCAGTTGTTTTTTCTTGCCCTCGTGGTGTCCAGGGAACTCAGGGGAAGAGATGCGCCTGGCCGGCAGTTGGCTTGCTCAGAGCTCCCTTGCTCCAATGTGCAGCTGGGAGCTTGTTGGGGTCCAGAACCTTGGCTGTGACTTCATCACACACCACCTGCACTTGATCCTTGATGCAACCCTTGAATCACAATTCCTGGTTCTCGAGTTCTCCGCCTTTGAGAATCGACTCCAGCTAGTTGAAACCCAGAGATATTGTATGGCAGTTTCTTGAGGACACACCGGCAATAACAAGGCGAAGTATTCCTGATCCTGCAGCTTGGATTTGCATGGGAAAGCCTCGACTGCATGGCCATCTTTTGTTTTGATGTGCTGTGGGGTTTCAGCGGGGTTCGGGCTTGGGATCCACCTGCTGCCAGGGGGGTCGACCCGCTCATCAGAGCCACTTCCGTCTCCGCACCGCCATCAGGCCCCACCCCGCAAGGCTGCCACGAAAGCGAAGGAAGGGAGGACTGAAGCTCGTTTTCTTCACCGATCACACAAAAGTCTTGCGCACTCTCTGAACAGCTGTCTTACTTGTCCGGTGTGCAAACCTGGGCACCGACAGAGCCGAGCTGTACGATCTCGGCAGCCTCGTGGCCGGATCAAGGGCGCGGGAGCAGGCGCAAACCGCCGCCACCTCCATCTCAAGGCCCAGGACCCAGGGTCCCGGTCCCATCCAGCCCCGTCCAGCCCAGCCAAGCAGACCCTTGGTCGGGCATGACACCCGCGATTCCGTCATCCACCATCCCGGACATTGTCGATTGTCGACAACGTGCTCCGTAAGCTGCCACCGTTTCATTGTGTGGGAGGGCTGGCTGCTGCTCTTTGTCGATCGACTAACTCCATTGATGCTGGCGCCCTCAGTCATGACGGCCGCACCGTTGTGCCGCGTCTGAATCAATCAAGTCTTGGTTGGGACTGGCCGCCGTCCTCGTTGGCAAGTGAAAGCGGACTGCTCTGCGGTGGACCACTCCCCCAATCCCGGCGCACACCGACGCCCAAATTCGAACGGCACAAAGACCCTCGGCGGCTCGAGGGGCATTTCCATTCGGCCCCATACCGTTGCCCCTCCTCCCAGAAACACAACCCAACACCTGCACCTAAGAGGACCCTGCAGCTGCTGGGCATCCGTAATCCGAGCGCGCGCTGCGTAAGACGGACTGTGTGGCTCCCCAGCTCCCGCAACGGCTGCTCTTCGCACGGCGGCGGCATTTGCAATCAGCAATCCCAAGTTGGCGCCCAGCTCGAGACCGACGACCACCACACCCACATCCCCCACGACGACCTCGGCGGCGGCGTGCCAATGTGATGCCCTTGTCCGCAGCGCTGGGACGGACAATCTTATCGATACAGCGCCGAGCGACACCACCCCCAGGAACCCCTCACCACCCCGGATCGACTGCCACCCACCCACCCCCCGTTCAGCCCTAACACACCAGGCAGGCCCCAGCCGCGCGACCGTCCTTCATGACCGGCGCAGGCCGTTCCTCCCGCACCAACAACCCCAGCGACGGCAACAGCTACTCTCGACAGCGCTCCGAGCCCTGATTGAGCCCTCGGCGATCGCCGTCCAGGCGCCAACTCTAGGATGAATGCCATAAATGCACCTGCGACCGTGAGGATATCCGGCCCGCCGAACAGCAGCTTCCTGGTGGGCTACCCCGGCATCTCTGCGACCTTGGTACGTCTAGCCATACACTTTGACTGCGGCAGCGGCAGCTTGGGGTCGCTATTGCTAGGTCATTTGCGACCGGCCCTTCTGGGGAGCGTCGCGCAGCTTGCGTCGTCGCAAAGATTCCCGATTTATGTCCACATGCTGACTCCAGTGCCTACAGCCTAGGATCGCAGGCAAGGTCGAAATCCGCCCCGGCACAGGCTACTCGGCCCCCGTCAACATCTCCATGGTGCGGATCTGTCTCCAACGGCGAGAAACGATACACCCGGCCGCAGAAAATGTTGCGAAACGACACCTGGGGACCCCGCGGCGGGAGACGGTAGATCTGGTGGGGAAGGAGGTGCTGCTGTTTCGCTGTGTGTCGGGCAAAGAGGCGGAGAGCATCATCGCGATGGACCTGCCCTTTCAAATATTTATCCCCTTCGGTAGGGGAGGGGAGGAGACCAACCGCCGCATTCCGCCCGCGAGCCTGCAACTTCCCAGCCGGATCGCCGAGACGTTCTACGAGCTGGTCGTTACCGTCCAACAAGGATCCAGCATGCAGAACCGGTACACCTTTCCGATCCCCCTCCAGCGGTACGACACACTCTCGACGTTTGGGATGTACAACCGGCCAGAGACCAGGGCCGTGACGGCGGACCACGTCGTGACGCTCGGCATCTCATTGCCCAAATGGAGCTATGGGCCGCTGGATCCGATCACGGTGTTCGTCAAGCTGTCGCCAAATCCGGACTATCTCAACAAGGCAAAGCGGGTGACAATCCAGAAGCTCACCCTCACCATCGAGGAGGAGATCACATTCAACCCCGAGGGAGATGAGCCAACAAAGAAAATCAACAAGATCGCCAAACACACTCAAGCCGTCGGCACAAAGATGCCCGAGTCGGGGTACGTGACGAACCTCGGGCTCGTGCTCCCCGCGCGGGATCTCCGAGATCCTGACGGCATAATAAAACGGGGGAAACCGGCGTTCCCCATGTACGAGGTGACGAGCTTCTCAACAACGTCAACACTTTACAAAATCGAATTTTTCCTCAGCATCAAGGTGAATTTTTGGCTGCCCACTCACACTCCCTACTAAGCAACCAGCTCACAAGTTGCAGGCGCACATGACCTCAGCGAGGGACATCACTCTCCGGCAGCCCATCGTGGTATGCCCGATGGATCAGCAGGCGTGCAAGGAGGAGATGGACGCCATCGAGCAAGCAGCGAAGGACGCCTCCCACGTCGACCCGAACAACCCCGTGCTCCCGGACCGGACGATTATCTTGGCCAGCGAGCGAGAGGCGATCCGGCATCTGGGGTTATGCGAGGTGGGAGGGGTCAAGAAGATGTGGATTGAATAATGCTGAGAGAGACACGCTTGGTTGGGAAGGGGGGTTGTTGCCGAGACCAGGCAGGAGACCACGGAACAACAACGATCCGACGGCATTTACCTGGCGCTCTCTTCTCTGCGGGCGGCGATGTTTACCAAGCCCCATCAAGGAGCCGGTCGAGAAGGAGCCTCCTCCGCGTTGGTGGCTCGGAGCATTTTGGCACACGTCTCGACTGAGTCGCTGTATCCACTGGGTGTTCGGCGATCTACGCGAGAGGGTGAGACGGCGAGATGAGAATGCCTCGCGCTTGCCTTGTGCTTCGCGGCATGGTTTGACACGGCCATTGCGGGTGGCTTGCGAGCCAGCTGAAGGCAAGGCGAACGATTCTAGGAACGACGCAGACGACGTCACGAAGGGACGAGCAGGATTGGTCTGGCATAAAGGGCGGAGAACGGGCCATCCACGGTTGGATGGATGGGATGGGATCTCCATGTGTGATGCCCGGGGGTTGGGGAGACGCCGGGAGGCTCGGAGTCATTTACAGTGGGCCTGGCGTTTTGCGTGGAAGGGCGATATCAGGGTTTGGGTTAAGGTCAAGACCTGGCTGGGGGGTGTCACTGCGGCGGTGTTCAGGAGCGAAGCGGACATGTTTGAAGTCATGTTATGGTGCGATCGGGGTCGGGAACTCGGATGCGCAAGCCCAAAGGGCGCGCTACCTTCGAATGTTGCAGCAGAGTCCAAGGCGTGGTGTCCTCTTGAAGTTCTGGAGCTGAGGTCCTCGGCTTGGGTTGCCAGGGGGCCGGACCGCTCAGCTTCGTCTTGGGGGGACAACTGTCTTGCGGTTACTAGCTGACAACACTTATCTTGCCTGTTTTTACAATGCCAATACAGTTAGCACATGTGCCTGTTCAAGTTTTGCTCTCTTTGTTCGAAGTAAAGTCAACCCAGGGCGCTTTAGGGGTACCTGTAACCTGACCCTAACCCTAGACGCGGCCGAATCAAAACCAACTTCCGTTTCTAGACTTTTTGTTCGACCTCAATCGAGCTTTCTTCCCTCCAGTTTCCTCCGCATCGTCGGCCACGCAATTGCTGCCCCAACCCGGAAGAAGCGCACACCAAATATTCAGTAGCAATTGCACGAGCTACTTTATCCTTGAACAAGGATCTGGGTAACCGAGCCCAGCAGCTCCCACACCACCCCGCCCGAACTGCGCAGGCCCAAAAACACAGAGTCACACACAACAACCAACCCCTCACAACAACCCACCATGCCCCTTGACGACGACGACAACCCCCTCTCCGGGTCCCCCACTACCACCACCTCTCCCCACCCCTCCGCGACCACCACCATCCCCTCCCCCGCCGGCGGCGAGGATCTCCCGACCGCCGAAGACCTTCTCGAAGACGAAGCTGCGGCCCAAGACTTTGGCGCATTCGCGGCGTCCCTTCTGTCGTCCAACCAGAAAGTGTACCGCAAGACCACGGGCGTGTCCGCCCAGACCATCCGCAAGGGCGAGAAGGACTTTGAGGCGCACGGGACGCGGGCGCAGGCGGACGCGCTGGAGCGGAGCCGCGGGGCGATGAGGGATGTGCTGAGCTATACAAGGGTGCATAACCCGGGCGCTAGTGGAGGGGGCGTGGTGAGGGGGTGGTATTTCCTGGGGTGGTGGGAGGGGTTTGAGGAAGGGGAGGCACAGGAGGGGAGGCCGTTTGGGTCGGTGAGGGAACGGGTGGTGGTGGTGGAGGGGAGCTCGGTGGCGAGCCAGGCGCTGGGGAGGGCGGTTACGGGGCAGGGCAAGGACAGGCCCGCGCGGGGGAGGGATTGGTTGCTGCCGGAGGAGGCGTTGTATTTGGTGGAGAGGGGGTCGTTGGACTTGTGGTGGCCGCTGAGGGGGGTGGAGGAGGTGTTTCCGCCGGATGGGACGGTGGTAGAGGGGGGGGAGGGGGAGGAGGTGGATGAGTATGAGATGGGGATTCCGCTGAGTCTGCAGGCCGCGTACGCGCTGCTGATTGGGGAGGATGGGGAGCGCGGGAAGATCAGTCTGCAGAAGTTCCAGGTATACGCGAACCTCAAGCGGTGCGGGTACAACGTCCTCCGGGCGCCGCCGGTCGCGGCTCAGGCGCCGGCCCCGGCATCGTCTTCTTCAACGACAAGTCTTTGGGGGTGGTTCACCTCGCTGCTCTCCCCCCCGCCCACACCCTACGGCCCGCTCGTCCAACCAGGCCTCTACCGCTCCTACGCCGCCATCTACCAGCAACTCGCCCTCCTGCCACGACACATCCCTTCTGCGACCCCCTCCACACCGCCCCAGGCCACCATCGACCCCTTCACAATCCACTTCCACATCTGGAAGGCCGCACAGAAGTGGACCAAGCTCCGCCACCCGCCGCCCGACTTCCAGCTCGCTGTCGTCGACGCCCAGCAGTCGTCGGTCCCCACCCTCGCCGAGACGGCCGCCCTCCTCGCCGCCACGCCCCCCGCCCCTGGGAAGCCGGAGTGGACCGGCCCCGGGCGGCTGTACGCGCGCCTCAAGCATGGGTACAGGAATGTCCTGGTCGCGGTGGTGGATCACGGGGTGATCAATTACATGCGGTTTGCGGAGGGCGGGTTCGGTGGGGAGGAGCTGTACAGGAGGTTTGATGAGGCGAAGAGGGGGGGTG
>MU855485.1:0-55040 GCA_033296695.1 Staphylotrichum tortipilum | reverse complement strand
CCCCATCACTCGCCGCACCAGCATGCCACATCCCCCCCGCATCGCCATACTGTATCCCACTCATCGGATCATCCGGGTCAATCTCCCCCAATTCAATCTTTGTCAAGATAGTCCTTGCCAGCCGCCCAAAGACTTCGTCGACGTTCTCTCCGGAAAAGGCGGATACCTCCATCGTGACGGGGATTTGGACGGTGCTCGCCCAGCGGGTGGCCTCGAGGGCGGACACCTCGCGACCGTCGGGGGCGACGGTGGCTTTGTATTGGGAGGGGTGGAGGATGGAGGTGGAGGAGTAGGAGGAGGGGGCGGGGGTGGAAGAGCCGTTTGCTGAGGGGGGGATGGAGCGGATCGAGCCGGAGGGGGTGGGGGGCGGGTAGTAATTATTCGAGTTGCCGTATTGGTTGTAGTAATGGGGGTGGTTCGGGGAAGTGTCCACCAGGGGGTCGTCGCCGGCGAGGTCGAGCTTGTTGCCGACGAGGAGGAGGGAGAGGTTGGGGGAGGCGAGGGCGCGGGCGTCGTTGAGGAAGGGCTGCAGCGAGGCGAAGGACGTGTGCGAGGTGATGTCGTAGATCAGGATCGCACCGGCCGCGCCACGGTAGTAGGAGCGCGAGACGGAGCGGAAGCGCTCTGTGCCCGCCGTGTCCCACAGCTATCAAGGAGGGGGGAGGGGTTAGTTGTGGGGGAAGATTGGCGGGAAGAGAGGGGGGAGGGTGGGTGTGCCAACCTGCAGCTTTATCCGCTTCCGCCGTGCGCCGGTGCCAACCTTGATGATCTTGCTCGCAAACTCGACGCCGATGGTCTGCGACGAGAGCACGCGCCACTCGTTCTTGACAAAGCGGTGGAGGAGGCAGGACCTGGGTCGCGGGCAGTCAGCTAACGAAGAGCGCCCTCATAACAGCACGACTTGGCCCCCCCTAGAAAAGGCACCTACTTGCCCGTCCCGCTCGGCCCCAGCAGGATGACCTTGGCCAGGTAGTCGTACATGCTCCCCAGCTCCTGCTCGCGCACGGTGCCGGTGCTGTCGTCGCTTGTGGCCGACGAGCGGCGCGGGCGCGTCATGCCCGGCAGCTCGAACCCGCTCATGCGGTGCGGTAGGTGGAGGGTGTCGTCGGGGTCTCGGGTGTTGGGGGGTCTGGCTGGATCGGTGAGCTGTGGTGTGCGGTGTGCGGTGTGCTGCCGTCTGTCGTGGTGTGTCCGGTATGCTGTGCTGTGTTGCTTGGTCTGGTTGAGTTCGAGTGCTCCCTGTAGTGTTGCCGTCGCCGTCGCCGTCAATCTCGATTCGCGACAGTCTCTCGCGCGGGTCGCGTGCTGTGTAACAGTGCCTCGTTGATTGCGCGGCTGGCGATGCAGGCTCTCGACTTATCTGAGTGGATGCCGCTGGGTCCGGGCTGCATGAGCAGGGGAGAGAGCAGCGGACCGCAGGGGACACGGGTTAATGATGGATCTGCGGGACCCGCTGCGACTTGGTGGGGGCCTGGCTCGTGAGTTGCTCGCTGGGCCTAACAGCGCGAGCCAACGGGCGGCGAGGTAATCTTACGGGGTACGGTAAGATACGTAAGGCTAGTGGTAAGTTACGCGACCCTGGAAATCGGGACCCTGGCCCTGGCCCGAACCGAGGTCCCATGCACTTTCCCCGTACTTTCGGCTGTGGAGCATGACACACTTGACGGCAACTTGACAATCGACGACCGACGCCGACACGACCTCGTTCTCGACGATGTCTTTTGGCGGGCGCATCACTTGAGCTGACGGTCTGGTCTTTTGCCAATCCCATACACAGTACTAGTACACCATGAAGATCTCGGGTCGCACGTTCGTTGTCTCCGGCGGGTGAGTCGAGTCAGCTCCCTCCCCTCCACCATGTCTCAGCGCCAGCATACCATCACCATCACCACAAGCAATCCCCATCTCCAACATGCCTCTCCCACCTCCCCGCCCCCGCTGACCGTTCCAGCGCCTCCGGCCTCGGCCGCGCCTGCGTCCGCGACATCTGCGCCGGCGGCGGCAACGCCATGATCCTCGACATGAACGAGGAGCTCGGCGCCGCCCTCGTCGCCGAGCTCGGCCCCTCCGCCAAGTTCCTCCCCTGCGACGTTACCGACACTGACAACATCGCCTCGGTCGTCGCCGCCACCGTCGCCTGGGCAAACTCCACCGGCAAGCCCCTCGGCGGCGTCATCCCCGCCGCCGGCGTCGGCAACCCGGGCCTGACCCTCGACAAGAGCCTGCGCCCCGTCTCCCTCGAGTCCATTGACTTTGTGCTGTCCATCAACCTGCGCGGCACCCTCGACCTCGTCCGCCAGGTGCTCCCGCACATCGCCGCCGCCAGCCCCGAGGGTCCCGACGGCGAGCGCGGCGTCGTCGTCATGGTCGCCAGCGCCGCCGCCTTCGAGGGGCAGATGGGCCAGGTCTCGTACGCCGCGAGCAAGGGCGCCGTCGCCGCCATGACGCTGCCCATGGCGCGCGACCTAGCCCGGTTTGGGATTCGTGTGGTGACCATCGCACCCAGCATGTTCGACTCTAACATGACCGCCCAGCTGTCCGACAAGGTGCGCGAGGGCCTCAAGAAGGCCATGGAGTTCCCCCCGCGTCCGGGGAAGCCAGAGGAGTTTGCCTCGATGGTGCGCCAGGCGATCGAGAATGCCATGTTGAACGGGGTGGTCATCAGGCTGGATGGGGCCACGCGCATGCCGAGTAAGCTGTAGGGGCGGTTAGCAGGGCGGAATCGTGATGTGGGAGGTGGTGTAGGAATAATATTGGGTTTGGACCTGACTGGTGCCAGATGCGCGGGAAATCTCGTACAGAGAATAATACATTATTATAAACAGGTGAAGTCGCGAGGCCATCTTTCTGCCGCCAGGTCATCCTCCCTCTTAGCTCTCTTGTCCTCCCCATCATGCGAGCAGATAGCCTCGACGAGCCACCCGACGACTAAGCGGCGATCAACTGAGCGACGACCCGAAACAACGGTATGCCTCCCAGTGGCCTCTCTCCACGGCAGTGACGTGAGGCTCATGCGTGACGGGGCTCCGTCCAGGGGCAAGCTCAACAAGACGGAAGAAAATAAATAAGGAAACACGGTGCCCGTGATGAGCCTCAGCGACCCTCGGACGAGCCAAGATTGCGGATTCAGCCCCGCCAACAAGAGACCGAAGGAAGAAAGGAGATAAAGAACACTGCTGATCCGTGAGCAGAGCTGGCGTCCACCCGTCCGAACCGCCCTCATGCGAGGATCTTGCCCCACGCGCGCCCTGAGCCTTGAGACAACAGACCCAACTGGCCCCAGCCAGACGACAACCCGAAAAAACGAGAAGGGGGAAAAAACCAGCCAAGAGCAAACCATAAACACAAGATTTGACAAAACCCCCACCCTCAAGGCTGGAACCGATCGTGCGACCACTCGCCCAACTCGAGATCGTCATCCCGTTGGGGAGGATACAGATCTGGGCGTGGCCGGGGGTTTCCGTGCCTGTCCCTTCCGTGGCGGGAGGCGGGTTCGTCTCTGCTGCTGGGGCGTGTCGTCACCGAGTGCTCGGTTCTGAGGGGAGCGTGTGATTGCTCTCTGCTGGGGCGTGCGGCGGGTTGCTCTCTGCCGGGATGAGCGGCCGGCGGCTCTGCGGGGTGATGGGCACGCGGTTGCTCCCTGCTGCTTGGGCGGGTAGTTGGGTGCTCCGCTCGGTGACGCGCCCCGGGCTGCTCCGTTCGGTGGCAGCCGCTGGGGCGATAGCCCGGGGGGTACGGGACTGGCGTGCCGAATCCGCTGTTGCTGCCGAGGCTGGTGTTCGAAGGGGCGGTGCCGTGGGTGGTGCTGTTGCCGCCACGGCCGGGCCAGAGAGCGAAACCGGCTGGGCCTTGGAACTCGCCTGGCCGATCCATCGGCATCGGAGGCGAGCACTGCCTGGACCCCCCCTCCCTGCCCTGGCGGCCACCCGGCTGGTATGCGCCGAATCCGACGGCATTGCCGACCCAAAAAGGGAGGCCCTGCGAGTTGGCCTCTCCCACCTCCATCCCCCTCAGCGGGGAGCGAGCGCGATATTGTCCCCCGCCGCCCGTGGTAGCCGAACCTGCGGCAGCATCGAAGGCCATCTTTCCCGGAGAGCGGGAGCGGCCACGACGAGGGGCGGCGTTGGAGAGGGTCTGTTCAAAGAACCCCGCCGCCCGGGCGCCTGCCACCATGCCCTCGATGAAGATTCTTGCCGCATCGGTGTCGGCAGGGATGTTATTGGAGCGTAGCATTTGTTGCTGCATCTGCTCGAACAGGGTGGGCGGCATCTGCTGCGCGTGGTTGTTGGCGGCGGGCATCTCCATCGCCGTAGTGCGGTTCTGGTTGACCGTGGCCTGTCTCCCAAAGTTGGTCCGGTTGGGGGATGTGATCTCCCTGGGGCGGGCGTTGGCCGCCGGCAGGTCTCGCATCCTGCTGCCACCGTCCCCGCCGCCCTCCGTCTTCACAATCCCACCACCACCGCCATCCCTCCACTGAGGGTGTTGCCGCCTGTCCCTCTCCCTGGGCGGACGCGGCGGCCCCGGCGGAGGGATCGGCCACGCGCGCACCACCTCCAGCGCCTTGCGCGCCACGGCCTGCCTGGCCTCGTACGCACTCGGAAAGGTGCGGTCGGTGCTGACGGTGTGGTCGGCAAGGACGACGTACGCGATGAAGAGGCCCGAGCGGGTCTCACGGGTTGTAATGACCGGGTTGAAGCTGCGGCGCTGGCACTCCTCGGAGAGGAGGCGGGTGGGCTGGGCGGGGTCGTTGATGAGAGGGTGAGGGTGAGGGGGAGGAGCGGGGAGGCGGTGGCTGCTGATGCTGCTACCTTGAGCCGCGCGAGCGGCTGTGGTGTGGCCCTGGGGTGGGCGGGCGGCGTTGTTGGCGGCGGCGGGCATCGCGGGCGCACCCCCCGCTGTGCTGCCCTTGCGGCTGCCGGGTATGCCGCGCTTCGGGGCGAACCCCAGGTCGCCCAGGAGGGTTTCTCGGATGTGTCTCGGGCTGCCGTGGGGCTGCACTCGAGCAGTGGGGGTGATGGGGGCGCGAGGGAGGGCGGCCTCACGGCTCGCGTAGCCGGCGGTGGTGGGGCCCTCGAGCAGGGCGCGCGGGAAGGGCGAGGCGTCGGGCCACGAGATTGTGGCCGCGGGTCGTTCTGGCGGCGGGTCAGTCGACTTTGGACCGAAGATGGAGGAGTCATATTTAGAGGAAGCGAGGACTGACCGAAGAGACTTCCGTCCTCCCCGCTGGGAGGACGAAAGGGCGTCTTAGGGGGCCGCGTCGGGCGAAGGGCAAACACAAACGGGGCTGCCGGCCATCGTCATCAGTAAGTCTCTACTTAGTAAGGTGAGATGTGATGGTGAAGGGCCATGACCAGCGGCGGCCTGCATACCTGGGGCGTTCCGGGAGGCTTCCGGAACATTCAAATGGGGCCCGACGCTGGGCTCCCGCGTGGTCTTGAGCCCGCTCGGCAGCAGGCTACCCTCGGGGTTGTCTAGGTGTTCGAGTGAGCGCATGCTGGGCTGCTGCTGGCCAGAAATAGTATCTTTATATCAGCTGTCAGTAAGGAAGGGTGGAAATTGCAAACTGAATCGGATTTACCCTTGTTCTTTCCGGCGGTGGATCGACGTTGTGGTTAAGAACAGGGAACAAACAGGTCAATCAGTCGGTTTGTTGGTGGTGAGGAGAAAAAGAGGAAGAAAGGGAATTTACAGGTCGGCAGGGAGGTGAATTTTCAGGGCCAGCACAAAGGTAGAAGGAACGCGCAGGTACGTGAGTGTTTTAGTCGCCTGGGGGAGCAAGATGGGCGGGAGGAAGGAGAGCAAACGGCACCAGACTTGGGACGGAGACTGGCAAGTTGAGCGCCAGACAGAAGTCAAGAGCCTCCCTTGATCACCTGTTATCATATATTCCACTTTGGAATGCCTGAGTATTCTTTAAAGCTGATGGAGAACTAGGAGATTGTCAGCGTTCAGAGTGGTTCAGGGGGCGAGAACATGATATTTATCTCGCGTTGTCCTGTTTGCGGCATGATATATCAAGAAATGACCAAGACACAGATGACTCTCACATTGGAAACAGGTCTTGAGGGGCTTCTAATCCCGTACTCTGTTCAGACCCGAGGATACCGGGATGGCCTGTCTCCTTACACGCCCAGAGCTCTCTCATCATCAACGCTCCAAGCTCCCCATTTGCCCTCCCCCAACAACCCTGCCATCACCCAGCAACCCTCTCCTCCCCCATCAACTCTATCTCTCCCTCATCAACCTTCTCCCTCCCCACCAGCCCTTGAATCATGGCCAACCCCTCCCCCCTCACCACAGCCGCGCCGTCAGCTCCTCCCCCCTCACCACAACCGCGTCGTCAGCTCCTCCCCGCTCTCCCACCTCTGCAGATTCTCCACCTGCTCATCGTACCACGCATCCAGCGTGCTCTCCTCGACATAGCCCATATGCGGTGTCAGCAGCACCCTGCTCCGCCCGTCCTGCCCCCACGTGGTCGAGCGCCACTTGCTCTCCAGCGGCAACGGCTCCAGCGCAAACACATCCAGCGCGGCGGCCCTGATCCTCCCGCGCTCCAGCGCGTCCAGCAGCTCCTCCTCCACGACGAGCGGTCCGCGCGACGTATTCACCAGGATGGCGCTCTTCTTCATCCACTCCAGCTCCCGCTTCCCAACCACCCCCCTCGACCGATCCGACAGCACCAGATGCAAACTCACCACATCCGCCGTCCTAAACAACTCCTCCTTGCTCACAACCTTGAAGGTCTTCTCCCCATCCTCCCCCTCCACCCCCAGCCCGGCGCCCCTCGCCATTCCGTCCGCCCGCTCCTGATCCAAATTCTCGCTCCACGCGACAACCCGCATTCCGAAACCAACTACCATAATCCTCGCCACTGCCACCCCCAGCCTCCCCAGCCCCACCACGCCCAGCACCTTCCCCTTCAACCCCACTGCCGGCACCGTCTGCCACCCGCCCGTCTTGACGCTCAAATCATCGCCCGCGATGTTCCTTGCCGCGGCGAGGATCATCGCGACGCAGTGCTCCGTCGTGCTGACGGATCCGACTGACCCCGCGTGCTGGCGGTCGACGGCGCCGGCGGCGGGGATATTGCGTTCTTTCAGCGCGGCGAGGTCGAGGGAGAGGTTGCGCGTGCCCGTGGAGAGCAGAAGTTGCAGGTTGGGCAGGCGGGCGAGAAGGGCGGCGGGGAGGGGGGTGCGTTCGCGCATTGTGGCTGTTTGGGGTGAGGGGTTAGTTGGAGGAGATAGAGAGGGGAGGGGCTAACGGACAGATGACGGCGAAGGGCTCGAGGCGGGCGACCAGCTGGTCCTTGACTTCTTGGGAAGTGTCCGGGTGGTTGTATGGGCGGAGGGTGTCGCGGAAGAAGGTGACGTCGAACTTGGCTGGGTCGAGGGCGCGGAACTTGGGCTCCGAGATGCCCTGGTAGTCGTCGAGCACGGCGACCTTGATGGGGGCCGGCATGGTGGGTCGTGGTGGTGGGTTTGTGGTGGTGGTGGTGGTATTGGTGGTGGTGCGCAAGCGGGATGCTGTTGACTTCGTGGGAGCTGCGGGTGTGGGCTGGGAGAGTGTTGTTGGAGGTGAGTCAAACTGGCAAGTGCAAGACGCGGCGTGTGTTTGTCATGTGCTGCCCCTGATGGCCGAGAACCGGAAAGGTACACGATGCCGTCATCGTCGACCCCACATTGTGTTCCTGCTTGTCCCTGTTGACCCCGCAGGAGCTCCTGTTAGCTGCGCGAGTTTCCGCCCTGTCGGTACTTGGACCGGGTTGTTTGGCTGGGGAAATTCCCCGGTTCCTCTGCAGCTGAGGACGTGAGCTTCTCGTTGGCTTCTCATGTGTCAACTCCAACCCTTGCGCTTCCTTGCCCCTCAGCCTTGCTCTGGTCATCAAGTCCCCGACCTGGATTGCATCATAACCCCCGGTTATCATGGGGCAAGTGGTCTTTTGGCTCAGTTGCATGGCGTTGCGCTTCCAACACAACCCCTCACTCAACCCACCAACTCCCAACAGGTCAGCCCCAACCCTCAAACTCGCCAACAAAACCACCACTCGACCTCTCACCCACCACATACGACCATATCTGCTAGAGAACTCGGGATCCCGTCCGCTCTCCCCGCGATAAACTAGCAAGAGCCAGATCAGTAGTTGGGTCGGTGACGACCAGCGAATCCCTGGTGTTGTATGTTTTTTTTGGAGACTAAAATTCGCCATCGGATCGACCCGCTGATATGATTGAGAACGACCACATTTAAACTTTTTTCGAGGAACAACCCCCTCCATGACCAACCAACGGAGCCTCATATCGCCGTGGGATGGTGGCTCGTGCGCAGGTTGGAGACCGATGCCTGCCTGCCAACAAGCTTGCAGCGTGAAGTCAAGAGGCCCCAAGAGCCGCGCCAGGGCAGCCGGCTGAGCTGAGCTCCTCCTCCGTCTCAGCTTCCTCTCGCATCGGCCTCAAGGGGAACGCATTTCCTTCTTGTTAACATCTCTCTCTCGACATCACCGTCTCGGACTTCCTGACAACAGCAGCATAAAACAACTTGGTAAGTAAATCTGGGCAGGATAATGATGAGGATTCTCTCTTTCCAGTCAGCGTTGGCTAACGCAAATAGCCCTCTAGCAACATGGCAACTTCGGACGTAGACCCATCTGCCCCCTGCTCAAGGGTTCCCGATATGCACGTTTCACCAAACGAAGGCACTGCCAAAGAGGTTCTTGCGCCATTGATTGCCAAGATCACTTGTCAGCTCGTCCATATGATCCAGCGCTACCCTGACGCTCCCGCGGTTTTCAATGCCTTCTGCAAGACCTTTGACGCGGCCCGCCTGGCCCTCACGACCATATCCATGTCGCTGCAGGGGCGCTTCAAGGCAGTTGATCGGCGGTCCCGTGTTTGCGGCCTACATGATCGCCATCAAATACACGCTGGACAACGTTTGCGATGGCCTGGCCTCGGTCCGCCAACTCCGTAAACCGAGCACCTGGCATGTGTGGGAGAAGATGATTCCGGTGTGGGACGAGAAGAAACTCGATGCGTGGGACAAGATCCGCCAAGTGTTCCATCTCATGTCGACCTAGTGAGTCTCGCAAAGCACATCAGTCAGGTAGGGGACCCGAAACTGACGACGCCCAGTCAACTACTGGGCATATGAGACGAAAAGCATCGAGAACTCAACAGGTGCCTCCAGGTCACTGGGATTTCAAGACGAGGCGGGAATCCAAATCAAATGCACCAAGACGCAGGTGGCCCCGGCCGAGAAGATCATAGAGGAGAAAACGGCCGTCTTTGACGAGACCAAGATGGGGGGAAGTCCCTGGGCCACCCCGTCGAAAGTGTGATTCGGAAGCTCAATGACGATTAACTACGAACTGGGCATCGAGGTTCCCGACCCGAGACCCAGCCGGTCGCAGCGCAAAATACTCAGAGAGGTGGATGAGCAGTATGCGCGCTGGGACCATATCTGTCGCGGGATCATGTTTCTCTACGACCAGCGCGGGACCAGCCTCGACCTCGCCCTCACCTCCTTCTTCGCGGAGGCAAAAGCCGAAAGCCTCCACTGGGTGCCCCCCCCCCCCCCCCCCCCCCGCCCCGACCCTGACCCTCTTCCGTCCCCAACCGCTCCTCGGACGGCACAAACCGCAGCTCGGCGGTGGGGCTTGCAAACCATCCTGATCACCGCCATCGACAGCGCCATAGCGATAGCCCGCAAAGGGCCGAGCGGTGAGGAAGAAGCAAACGAGTTCAGTCCTATGTCTGCCAATTATCCTGACGTTGCGAATCCCGAAGACCTCCGGATCCCCGTGAAGGTGGTTGATAACCAGGACAACGCTGGGGAACTTGCCACTTCCACGTCGGACGAAGCCATTCCGAAGGAAGGTAACTCGGGCAGCTTGGAGCTGTCAACAGAGCGGGCACTAAATTACGCAGTACAGCATGCTCTCGGTCCCGAGCAGCAATGACTAGCGCCCATGCCCCGTGGCCCCTTAGCTGAGGCCGAAGACTCGCGGCAACACATGGATCCCACCTTTCCAGAGCGCTTCGGAGGTACCGGAAAGCGTTTGCTTGCCTTTGCCATTTGGAACATTAGGGGGATTCTTTACTACGTAGTCGACGTCTTCATGCCAAGACTACAGGCCATCTGCCAGTGGGAATCGAGGAAAGAAGCCCTGCTGCGCTCGGCATAGGGAGACAAGACTCGCCCGCTCGAGGAACATCACACACACTATAGTTATCAGCAAATCTCGGAACTGCAGCCTTGCAGCAAAGCAGGAGTACCAGGTATGCCGAAGTGCATCGACTCGCACTGGGAATTCATCTCAGTACCTTGACTTCCATCGGACATCCACTCCCCCAAAAGAAACAGTTCTTCGAGGTGTGCGTCAATACTGAAGATCATACGGTGCGGTTTCATGAGATTGATCTGGACTGCGTGACATCGGACGGCTACCGCTTCCAACAGATCTGGGTGTCACAGGCCTGGCTTTGACCATGGTACATGGTGTGCGATGACGGTTCGCTAGGACAGAGCGAACAAAGTTCCCATCTTTTGGGTGTTACGCAGTGGTCATCGCACCCACTCCCGTGACAGTCCCGTCGGATGGTCGGGCTTGCGGAGACGCAGGAGCAGGGATTTGGAGTTGGCCAATTCCTGCTTGCCATCGTGCTCGGCGGCATGGCGGCAGTTTATTTTGCGTTCGAGGACCGTTGAAGGACATTGTCGGGACAGCTTCTGTAGCTGCATCCACGCGATGCCCTGGCTCGGGAGCATGGGCCAGAAGAGAAGCGATTCAAGCGCAATTGCGATTGGCGTGGTATTCTTCCGGGACGGACTCCCAAAAGGGATCCTTCCACGAATCAGCTTGTGGTCCACGGGCCAAAGGAGACTTGACGGGGCATGCCGACCCAGGACGGAGTTTCTTGGACCGGTCTTCCTGACGGCGAGCCGAGTGCCTATTACACATGCCCACAACATTGTTCGTTATAACCAAGGTGCAAGCAGCCCCGGGAGCACTGTAGTACGGAGGGTCCATACCGCACAGGTGCAAACCTCGACCACGACATGAAGCTTTCAGTCCTCGCGCTTCTTGCGGCGTCATGTCTTGCCGTGGCGGTCCCTGTGGGCTGCGAATCAAAGACACCCCCTGAGTTCTTCCTCGCCGGTGATTCTACGACGGCCATTGGCGGCGGCTGGGGCGACGGCTTCCTCGCCGTTCTCCGCAACGGCGCCACGGGCTACAACAAGGGTCACAACGGCGCCACCACGGCCTCGTTCGTTGCCGGTGGCGACTGGGCGACAGTGCTTTCCCTCGTCAAAAACAGCAAGGCCAAGGACCAGCGCTACGTGACCATCCAGTTCGGCCACAACGACCAGAAAACCACCTCCAACGTCACCATCGCCCAGTTCCAGGCCAACCTCGAGACCATGGCCAAGCAGGTCCGGTCGGCCGGCGCGACGCCCATAATCCTGACGTCGCTCACGCGCCGCAAGTTCACCAACGGCGTGCTCAACGACGACCTGGCCGACGTGGCCGCCGCAGCAAAGAAGGCGGCTGCGGCCGTCGGCGCCGCCCTGCTCGACCTCAACGCCGCCTCGGCCAAGTACATCCAAGCTATTGGTTCTGCCAACGCCGACACGTATAACCTCGCTGATGGCGACCGCACCCACCTCAACGATTACGGCCGCGCCGTCTTTGGCCGCATGGTTGCCGACCTCGTGCTCGGACGCTTTCCGGCTCTGGATCTGTACATCACGCCCGACGCCGCGCTGTCCGACAAGATTGCCCGGGGGGTTTATGCTTGATGGCATTTGGAGAGAGAGGGAAGACGACTGGTAGAATGTGGCATACATAGTCTTAAGATAGCCAAACCCATTCTTTTCTAACAGCCCACCTTCCCCCAACCCAATAACACTCACCCCCTAAATCTTAGCCTTCCCCTTCCCCTCCTCCACCGCCTTCCTCCCCTCCTCCCACCACGGATACAACCCCCCCAACTTCTCCCTCTCAAACCTCCCCCCAAAAACCGCCCTCCTCTTCTCCACAAAACTCCTCACCCCTTCCTCATTATCCCTCCCCCCGACCACCTCCAAAAACACCCTCGAATCCAACCGATGCGTCTCCTCCGGCGTCGTGGGGCCCCACACCAACATATCCCGCATCAATTTCGTGCTCGTCACCGAGGTATTCCCCGCGATCTCCCCCGCCAATCTCACCGCGTACTCCACCGTCTCCTGCGGCGTGGGCAACAACGCCGAGAACAGCCCGCGCACAAGCGGGTCTGAAGCGGTGTACGCCGCGCCAGTCGTGGCGATGTGCGTCGCCCGCCCGAGGCCGAGGATCCGCGGCAGGAAGAAGGAGGCGATGGATTCGAAGGTGACACCACGTTGGGAAAAGGGGAGGGCGATTTTTGCGGAGGAACAGGCCACCCGGATCGCGCAGGGGAGGGTGATGGTCAGGCCAAAGCCGGCGGCGGGGCCGTTGAGGGCGACGATGGTGGGCTTGGAACAGTGCAGGATGGAGAGGGCGACGCGGCCGCCTCTGTCGGTGGTCAGCAAGACAGTTAGGGAGATGGCCGAGGGGGGATGTACGAGTCGCGGTAGCTAGCCCTCGACTCTTCGGTCGCTTTGTGCGCGATGATGCCGCTAAAGCCGATCTCGAGGTCGGCGCCTGCGCAAAAGGCCTTGCCGTTGCCTGTGAGGACGACGGTGCGGACGCGGTCGTCGGCGTCAATCAGTCGGTAGACGTGCTCGAGCTCGGCGAGGAGGCTATCCGTCACGGCGTTGTACTTTTCGGGGCGGTTGAAGGCGACGATTAGGACTGGGGTCGCGGTGGGTGCGTCGGCGGGGACGTGGAGAACTTGGATGCCCGTGAAGGGGAGGAGGGTGTAGGAGGGGGGAGGGGTGGTGGAAGACATGGTGAGGAAGTTCTGGATTTTGTTAGATTGGGAGATCTCAACTTGATGGTTGGAGGATTTGTTGAAGGGCCATGCCATGGGCATTAGATTAGGCCTTTTGAGTTTCATCCTCTCCGCCGTGGGTGCCGTGCCATGGACTCGACGGCGGAGTTGGAAGAGCCAAATCCGGACGAGGGCTCTCCGAGGCATGTGACGGACACCAGCTTTCCTACGGCGCCAAACCAAACAAAATGACTTACACGGTACTGTGAAATCGATGAAGGCGTGTCTGTCTGGTGGTGTAGGACGGCCGTTCCCCTCTCGGTTCCATTGCCGGCGAGCTCGGGGGTGGTCTGGGGTCGATACGGGACCCACAAAGTGCCGAGGTCACCCCCTCCCTTGGCGCTTTAGTCCTCGACGCCGGCCAGGTCGAGGTCAGCCTCCCGTCGGGGTTCAGACGTTTAAATCCGATGTCACTTGGCTTGGATTCGTAATGTGGCTGGCACTGCTGAGGCGGACGCGGCCGTCGAGGCTCTCTAAACATCTCTGCTTTATGGAGCTATTAGAATAGCTTGTACAGTCTAGTTAATCGATCCTTGATATTTCCTAATCCTTAGCCTAGACTATATACACGAGGCGTTATAGTTAATCGTTTATAAATCAAGTTTAGTCGAAGACAGAGGCCGAGTCCGTTGCTATCTATGTTCAGGTCTCTTGGGATCGAGGTAGGATCCGCCGTATATAGGTACGTTTCCTGGCAACTACTTTACTCGAGAGAGGGAAGTTTCTAGGATCTCTCATTGGTTTTCTCTCCCTTTACCGGAGGCAACACATTGTAATTCACTGCCGACCTTTCTCATGATGTCATGGTTGTCGACTCGGGGGTTTCTCGGACAAGCAAAGGCGCCCTTTCTGAATCAGGTATAGCGCGACGCCAGACCGCTTGCGATGGGCGGCTCCAGAACAGGAGTGGGCAGTTCCAGAACAGGAGAGGGCCCCTTCTGTTGCTGGTCTGGGCTAGTTAGTTGCGAGCACGGATCTCCTCCATGCGGAATGCTGAAGAGGTACTCCCAGCATCGGGGCGTCTCGAGTTGCCTCATGGAACTTTGAGCTTGAGGAATAGGGGCTGGTTGGGGTGAGAGCTTCGTGGCTGTGGCAAATTCTGTTTCTGGCCTGGCCCGAGCGGGCAACTAATTATCTAATTCGTCGCCGGGGAGGGGCGTCGCGCTGTCACCACCTGGGTGAGGGTGTTCTCATGCCGTGAGGGTGGCTTGGATTTGCGACGGCGTCCAGAATGCCTGCTCACCCGAGACAAGGCCTGGATTCACGGTTCACCCAAGAGATGGCCTGTGCCAGGTGCTCCCCAGCGTGGTCAGGCTGCCAGGGACACCTACGAGTCTCGAACGAAACTCCTTTTCCAGCACATCAGATGAATCATCACGGGCATCTGGGGTGGCGAGAGCGCGCTGCGGCTGACAGCAGAAGACGCCTCCAACATGGCCAACTTGCCATCTCCAAAAAAGTCCGTGCCAGCGCCGGCAAGATGCCACCCATTGTGTTTACGCCTCCTCGATTTGCCTCGCGGACTCTCCCGTGTGGAAGATGAGGTTACACGCTAACGTCACGTCCACATCGAGGGCCGCTGTGAAATGGAGCTTGCTTTCTTTCCGCTGGCCTGGGACCGGCAACTTGGTAACCTCCCTCCCACCTTCACATCGGGCTCAGCTCTTCTGCACCCCAGATTTAGGCCCCCGCAGGCCAAGCCTCTTCGCTACCGAGCGGCCCAATGAGCCGTTAGGGTGGCTGCCACGCCCAGTCCCAGTGCGGAATTGCTGCGATTTCCGGGCAGTGAGGGATCCCTGGGCCAAAATTCATCCTGTTTCTGCGCGAGCACGAGCCACGTCGTCAACAACACGCCCAGAGCAACCAAACCCGATCGATGGGACTAAGTGCACACGCTAGTGTAGTTAGTGTACTTGGCAGGGTGGCATGTGTTATTCGCAGACATCGACGGGGGTGGCGATCCAGCCGATGCATCTGCCAAGGGGAGGATGAGCCATGCTCCTGCACGTCTGGACGGATTTGGATGTTTTCGCGATTTCCTTTTCCCCTCGCTCGCCCAGGTGGCGTGCGCTAGCTCAGGCGCCACGGGGGCGCGTCTGACCCGAGCACACGGTCACGAAGCTCTGGGTCAAGACCAGTCCATCGGGACCGCAGGGCAGAATCAATGTTGACCATCCCAGGCTCCAAAGTTCCCTTGGGATGAAACATCAATATAATGCCCTCTTGTTGACCCCGGATTCCTCACCTTGTCCACCCGTCGCCCATCTCCACCTCTCTCATTCCTCCAGTGCCTGCCCACACACCCACACAGCCAGCGGCAGTCAACCGCAATCCCGACGAGAAGTCCCGGCCGGCACGATCACGACGCCGTCAACTGACAACGTTACTCTTGTCCCCATGCTCTCGCTCCCGCCAACATGAGGTCGCCGCCCAAAGAAGTCACGTCCACATGGCCAGCCCCAAACTACATCAACCCGGAGACGCGGGGCCCGGCCCTCATCATCGTCGAGATCGTCGCCCTATGCATTAGCACCGCCTGCCTCGCGCTGCGTCTTTTTGTCCGGATACACATCCTGCGTAGCCCCGACTGGGACGACTGGTTGATGGTTGCGGCAGGGGCAAGTTCTCCTGCTCAATTTACTCTCTCACTTGGTTGCCGCTCGGGTGACTCCATCCCGAGGCCGGTAATGATGAAGCTTGGCGGCTAACCCACCACCCGCCATGTTCAGGTTACCGGCGCTGGAGTCAGCATCTGCGTCATCCTGGCCACAACTAACTACGGCTGGGATCGACACGTCTGGGACCTGACCATCGCAAAAGCAGTAGCCGGGCGTCAGGTTTCGTTCGCTGCCCAGGTCCTGTTTGTCACCGCGGTAGGGTGCGCAAAGATCTCCATCTTCATGAGCTACCTGCGGATTGCTCCCCTGGGTTCTTGGTTCCGGCGTCTGATCTGTGAGTCTTAGCAGTACCGCCTGTCTGTCTGATTAGGTAGGAGTTAACCGGGGTTGATCATCAAGACGTCGGCATCGCGCTCACCGCGATCGTCTCCGGCGCCATCCTCATTGCTTTCTTCTCCCAGTGCAGGTAAGTCTCGAGTCCCCCAGTATATAAACAGCCAACGTATAGGTCTTGAGCCGCTAACCAAAAACAGGCCCATCTCGAGCTACTGGAATCTGGCAAGGACCAAGGCAGACTGTTTCAACGAAAACCCGATGCTGATGGCCCATTCCATCTCGGGCGCCATCCTCGACTTCTTCGTCTGGGCGCTTCCGCTGCCGACCCTGTACCGGGCCAAGCTGCCGCTCAAGCAGCGCCTCGCGCTCCTCACCCTCTTCAGCGTCGGCCTGGTAGTCGTCTTCGCCGGCTGCATCCGCATTTACTGGATTCACCTCGTGGTCGAGACCACGTACGACGTCACCTGGTACGGCTTCCAGATGTGGCTCTGGACCGCCGTCGAGGTCCAGCTGGCCATTGTCTGCGGCTGCGTCCCCTGGCTCAAGTCGCTCAAGAGGATGTGGAAGCCCCAGACGACGGTCAGCAAGGCCAGCGCCCAGCAGACCGGCCCGCGCTCCAACGGGATGGGCACCATCTCGTCCAAGAGAGTCAGGCCGCGGCGGATGGACACCCTGGGGACCATGATGATGACCAACAAGGGAGAGAGCGACGACGTCGAGCTCGGCTCGATGGGGAATGAGTCGCAAACCAAGTTGAAGTCGTCAGACACTGACACTCCGCGGGAGACTTCGGTCAAGGGGGACCAGTGGGATTAGTGTCGTACAGAAGTAGTTACAAAATTTACAGGTTATTAAAAATCGTTCTGAGGCAGCATAGTGAAGAGCCTGGAGACGCTTCCCATGCGATACACGGTGCTTGAATTCACCTGCCTGGTGCCGCGCTCCAGGCCCAGATGAGCCGGACTGTGGTAGATCTCAAGCAACGGCACGTCTCTGTAGATCGACTTGACGCCGATGGAAACGAAAGAGTAGTTGAAGGCTTGTAGTTTGGCTCGGAGCGACGCAGTGATGGTCTCGAGGGCGGACTTGACGGCAGGGTGGTGACTGGGCCGCTTGGGGGCCGGCACCTGGGCGAGACCGAGAGGGGAACACTGGCGAGGTGTCGCCTCAGCGCGAACGGGTGCAAGCCAGCGAGCTCGGTCAAGAGAAGGACTGAAAGATAAGGCTTCGAGGAGCGCGTGATAATGATGATGATGATGATGATACTTTTTTCAGAGTTTAGCACAGAGACAATAAGCACGACCCTGTTCTTTACCCGATCCACGGTCACGAGTGGGGGATGTTTGCGCGGATGACAGGCGGGAGTGATGAGGCAGTCGGTACCAGGCTTGTAACTCGGGTAAGAAGTGCTAGTTAGAGATATTGTCAACTAGTTGTTACTGCCTTAAGCCTGGCTCGTCTGACCGCATTTTGAAGTCTACTTTTAACACTGGAGCTGGGCTCACTATGGATGAGCCGCAAGGGCAAGGCAGGGAAGGCAAGCAAGCATATTCACCTTTATTTTACATCGAGATGCTGTTATACCTGGCAACGCAGCTGGAGGGTCACATCTAGGGAATGCGCCGTAGGGTTTAGGTTGTTATCTGGGCGGGGCAGCTCCGATCAGCACAATGACAACCTATGCTCTGTTCCTCACCTTGTTAAGTGTCTGTCGATGCTGTGCACGTGGGAGTAGGGGTTGTCACCAGCCCAGTTTAGGTAGCCCTTTGTTTTGGGACAAGCCTCTTTTCCTCTCTCAGCGCTGTCCGTTCTAAGAAAACGGTGAAGCTGCAAGTAATCTGTACCACCGTCAGCTTTATGGGGGCATGGGCCACCAATCAAGCACTGTCTCGCCGATCCTCCCACGCGCCACTGCGGCTGAGCGTGGACGCAAGATTCCCCCGCGAACCCAACTTCACACGAAGCCCAAGATACCGCTTCACTGACCCTGTCTATCGCGTATACGCCATGGCCGACACACTCGCCTTGTGCCAGCTGTGCAACGGGTTGGAGAAGAAGGACGAGAGCGACACGCGGCTCGCCTTCGACATGGAGCCTGCCCAGCTGATGAGCTCGGCGCGCTTCAGCGGGTGTGCGTGTTGTGCGGTGATGCTGGCAGCCGTCGAGCAATTCGGAGTGGCGGCGTGGAGCCTGCCGCCCTCATGGGATCCGGCCGATAGGGTTGTGCGGATATATGCCTACGGCCTCTCCAGTGATCGGGACACGCTCTCCCTCGAGCTGTATCTGAAGGATGAAGGGCCGAAACGAACCTTGGAGCTATTCTTTCCGGAGTCGGGAACGAGTCAGTCACAAATTCCAACGAGCCGGGCGCTACCGAAGTCCATGATCAGCTGACTATCATCAGACCCCGGATCCCTCGAACTGCGTGCCGTGCGGCCGCGGCCGTCGCTGTCGGGCCACCCCATGTCCCCGGCCGGCCTCCAATGGGTTCGCATGCAGCTGCAGACCTGCTTGGAACGGCATGTCGGATGCCGGGGCAATGGAGAAGGTGTGCTTCCCAAGCGGGTTCTGGAGTTCCAGGAGGTGTCACCGGGGATAATCAGTGTCCGTCTCCGGACTGAGTCGAACGACAGGACGATGAAGAAGTTTGCCGCCCTCAGCCACTGCTGGGGATCGCACCAAGCGTGCACCACCACGAAGGCGACGCTAGAGGACCACAAAAGAGGCATCCCTTGGTCCAAAATTCCGCAGACATTCCAAGACGGTATCCGCTTCTGCCTCGCGCTCGGAATCCATCACCTCTGGATCGACGCGCTGTGCATTGTTCAGGACGACCCGGTCGACTGGCAGATCGAGTCTGCGCGGATGGCCGACATCTACCAGAACGCCGACATCACCCTCGCGGCGACGCATTCGAGCTCCGATTCTGGAGGCTGCTTTCCGGAGCACCACGACCTCGTCACAGAACGTGCCCTGTCGCTGCCGCATGGCATCGCATCTCCCTGGCGAGGCATCCAGTTCCGCGACAAGGCCCGGCATTGGACCATGCCGCTACCCAAGTCGTCTTCTCGCTCTTACCCCCTCCTCACACGCGGCTGGGCCTTCCAGGAGAGGATCCTCGCTCCTCGAGTGGTGTATTTTTGCCGCGACGAGATGTCCTGGGAGTGTAATTCCCTCTCCACGTGTGAATGTGGCGGCTTGCCCATTTACGACAGGGCGAGAGATCTGTTCAGTGACATCACCGAGGTTGAAACTGTCGTTCCGGCCTACGGCTTAACGCGGTATTCAGTGGTGGACCTCCCGGATAGGAGGGCGGATCCAGCCGTTGCCGCGCGCATCCTCATTGATGGGCTGTCAACAGAACCAGTGGGCCACAACAGAACAAGAAGAAACGCCCTGGCAGACCTGCTCTGGCGATTTGAGGACCCCATACTCCCATTAGGCGCGCTACCGGGCTACGGGCGTCAAGGATACGACCACCGGTGGAACCGCCGGTTCCAGAGTGACCAACCGACCGCGTCGCGGCGATGGCAGCAGATGGTTGAGCAGTATTCCCCGCTGCTCCTGTCCAAGGACACCGACCGGCTGCCGGCGCTGTCGGGCATTGCCTCCAACGCCCAGCCTCACCTGGGAAGCTATCTCGCTGGGCTGTGGAGCAGCAGCCTTGCGTCGGATCTCCTGTGGAGGGTCAGCCAACTAGATGTCGGACTCGGGTCCCCGGCCACGCCCCAGGGGCCGTCGTGGTCCTGGGCCTGTAGTCGGGGCGCTGTCCGCTATTGGGACGACCTGCGAGTGGACATCACACGCCCAGAGGTCGGGGGCTGGAATAAGCGCAAACCCGTTTTCAAATCCGCGTCCGTGAAACCAGCGGGACGGAACCCGTTCGGCGAGGTGGCGCCGGGCGGCAACGTCATCATCGAAGGCTACCTCCTGTCCGCCAAAGTGCAGTATGTGCGGACGCGGCCATGGTTGACGGGATCCTCCCGGGCCGAGGAGCTCGATCCGCTCAAGTACGAGGTTCACTTCGCCCTCGACCTGCCCCTGCTCGCGGACCACGTGCTGAGCGAGGAGGGTCCTCACCACGTGCCGGATGGAACGGAGGTGAGCATGCTGTTGGTGCACCCGGACGTCTGTCTCGTTCTGATGCCGTCCCAGGGTGTTGTCACCCCGCCAGCATGGGCAACATATCGGCGCATTGGTATCGTGAGGCAACCAGCCGCATACGCGCAGGTTTACACAGGCGCTGTGGACTGGATGGTTGGGTCAGTGAAGGAGTGTATTGGCATCATTTGATTGGAGATCCTCGCCCTCGAGTGTGGAAGGAAGACTACCTTTTCTTGGAACTTAGCTTTCCTCGAGCAGTCACCGAGGGGTGTATCGTTCTGTCTGGTCGCTTAATCTCGCTTCCCCGTCTGCGACGTGGCTTTGTCTTCCTTCTGAACCTGGCCCGCCCACGCCACTTCACAACGAATGCAAGAACGAATCTTGCGCAGCCTCCGGAAACACGTCCTTGATTCCCGGCACTGCCACAATGCTGCGGGGCTTAACTCAGGATATGGATCCGACATCTGGAGGTAGCGGAGAGGATGGGGGCCGAAGCATCCCATCTCCCTGACGGCCTGCGTCCGAGATGAGCAATGCGGGCAAATTTGCGACGAGGTGGCCAAGTGGATGTCGGACAATGACATTAGTAAAGCTCAATCTAATTGTTACCCCATCGTCGCCGAATCATCTAACCTTTCCTAATCAGTGCCCAAACCCTTGAGCATCATCCAAAGATTGATCATTCCGCCCACCCCTGCCGCCCCCATCCGGCCTTCTCTCGCCTATGCGTCCCTGCAGTCGGTGGCTCTGCACACGGACTCGGCCCTGGACCAGCTCGAATTCCTCCGCCCTTGTTCAAATGGCAGAGCACGGTAGATTGCCCCAGGAACCCACCCAAGAAGTATCTATCCGAGGGCGTGGACCTGAGCGGCGGCCTCGATGATATCGAGGCCAAGCTGAAGGCAGACAAAGGGGGCTACCACAACGAGTTTGACTTCTTGGCGGACCTGTACACGCAGACATCAATCCGCCCGCAGGACTATCACTTCTCCTACGGAACCCTGCTGCTGGATCTGATTATCTTTCAGATGAAGGCCAAGTTCATCTCAATTTCCGAGGACAGCGTCTCCCTGCCCAAGATCTATCTTTACGGTCCCACTTCTCAGACATCTCCCACATGTATAGTAGTTATCTCTCAAAGCGGCCTGAGCACAGCCCGATCACTCCTCTCCTCCACTGCATATGCCTTCCACCCCGCCTTGGGCAAATCAATACTCTCATCTTCAGCCAGAAACTTCATAAAGACTCCATGCGTCACAACTACCACGGCATTCTTCTCAGAACCGCTCGCCCCCAGCTCCTTGGCAAGGCCAAGCAACTTCTTCCTGAACCCCTCCGCCCTTGCAGCAACTGTCTCATCGTCCGCAGCATAAGCACCCGTCTTGGCATACCACCCCTCTCCAAGGGGACTATAGTCCAGTCCGGGGAACTTGGCCTCCAGAATCGAGACGTCAGAACCGATGTCGCAGGGGAGGTCGCTCCGTTCTTGCAGGTCGGGATCAAGAATCAGCTTCGCGGCTCCTTCAGCTCTCTTGTAGAGAATAGTGCTGAACCCTGTGAGGGTGGTTTCGATCGTGCGGGTCAGGGGTGAGCTGAGAATGACACCGATAGATGACAAAGCCGGGAAAGTATCAGCGAGTGCAGCCGCCTGGATAAACCCCGTCTCGGTGAGACCCGGATCGCGGTGGTTGAAGTCCTTGGAGACGTTGTGAGCCGATTCCGCATGACGGAGGAGGTAGATTGTTGGCTTGCTGGCCATCTTGATGCCGTAACTCTGGCTATTGCTGATTAGTGCTTGCTATTGCAGAGACTCGAGAGAAACCGTAGCTTACTAGTTGTCTGACACTGGTGGACAAGACGCCGCTCTATAACGACGAAACAAAAAGCGTTGCGCTTGAGAGCCTCAAGGCTATTTTGGTTTCTATTCTTGTAGCCTGCTATCAGGGGGTTTGCGCAATGCGAGCCATCCAAATCCAATGCCTCCCTTCCTAGGTAAACTTTCTGCTATGGATTTTCTGTTTCTCCCGTGATTTGCAAAAGGAAAGGAAATTGGACTTGCAGTGAGTGCGGGCAAGCTGTGCTCTTCATGCTCATCTGTTTAGCCAAGCCCTTCGCCTCACGTCGTTTGACGCACCGATTGCGCCATGCATTAGTTTTGCCATTGGTTGAACGCCATTGTGGCACGAAACCGCTACTTGTCTCGAGGGAGCCTCTTCTCTTTTCCTGCACCCTTTTTGTCACTGCGTGAAGATGGCAACGGATTAATGGCTGAGAGTGATGAGAGATCTCCCCGGCGCCAAAGAAAAACGACACTTCCTACCAACCCGTAGTAGACACCCCGCTCTCGGGCGGCCTGTAATACACGTACCACACCTCCGGGTTGCCCAGCTCGTAATAGAGCTCAGGACCAACCGAACTAGTCCGGATCTTCATCCAGTCCTCCTCCCCCGGGGCCAACGGCCAGCCCTGAACGAGCCCAATATAGCCGCCCCATAACCCTTCGCCATCGACCATGAGGAAGAAGTCATACCTCGCGCCACGCGTCATGATCTGCGTGTCATCCATGTCAAAAGCGGGGTTGTCGGCGCGCGCCCAGGCCTGGAAGCGGCGCTGCAGCTCCTCGACCGAGGCGCCCTCGGCGCGGGGTCCTCGACAAATACAAAGTCCATCCGTTCCGCGATGCCGGGCGCGTCCGACTGGGTAGCGATGGCCTCGCGCATTCGCTGGATGCGGCGCTTGAGGTCGTCCCAGCCGCCGTCGAACTCTTTGGCGTAGGAGCAGCGGTAGACGACAAAACCCCATTTGTGTTCGCAGCACCACTGGATCTTCGCTTCGGCCGAGAGCTTTTCCCAGTCCTCCCCGCTGGGCGGGGTTTACTGCTCCAGGGCGGCAGCGGGCAGCGCTGATGAGGACATGAAGGGCCGCCTGTTGTTGAATGAGCATGTTTGTGGTTGTTGCGGTGCTGGCAAGTGAGTGGTGAAGGGTGCGGCGGCGGGTCGATGGGGGCCGATGAACCAGGCCGAGGCTTGCTGACCGAGACTTTGGGTGGTTCGAGGCAGCAGGTGGTGGTGGTGGATGATGCTCGGAGTGGACCTCCGGAGGGGGGGGAGTTTTGGCCGTAGAGCGGACGAGGCGGTCATTGCTGGGGGGGTTTGCTTGTGGAAAAACTACGGGACGAATGGTTCGGTGGATGCGGTCCTCGACGCGGATACTCCGTACACAGGGCGCGTTTTGAAATGAGGACAGCGGGCCACCTGCAGGGTCGGACTCGAGAATGCCTTGGCTTTGACTTGGCGGACATATGCAGTGCAACGTCATGGCAAGGTGATCTGAATAGTTAGTCATGTTTGAACTGGTGCGGAGGAGTCATCAGCGTCACTGTCGTTGGCACCAGGGGGAAGCTGTCACACTGCAGATGAAGGATATGGAGGTGACGATGGGAGGTAACAGTGTGCATTGCAGAGCTCCCTGACAAAGGAAAGTCAACGAGTGTGAGTGTAAATATACAAAAGAGACCCCCCTGAATGCTTTGGTAAGCAGTGCCAAGCTCTGTCATGTGATGTCGAGTCTCAGGAGCTTAGCAGCCACCTCCTGTGGCTGTGACAGAAGCATGGACATGACGAGCCACGAGGACTTGGGTGCCCTAACCCCTGGCATTGTGCTGGTGGCCATCTCGGACAATGGCACATTGTGTATCTTGAATTGTTTTGAAACAGCGTTTCTCACTGAGTCGCCGGTTATACTCATCGTGCTGCCGTGACTCGGACTCGGACTCGGCCCGAGATTCTTGACCATCTGCTCTTCTGGGGACCGGAACTTTGGAAGGAGTGTGGGCGGTCTGGACATGCCACCGACTGGCTTGGCACATCATTTTGATTGGCTGTACGGAATATGCTGCGTCTCTGATACAAGTATTCCGTATATTCCGTAGCACATCTGTGCCGTGATGGCTTGGCCTCGCTGTTCATTGGTCATTTATATCAGGGGTAGTTAGGTACGTATAAGATGCCAAGGTCAATCCTGAAGCACATGGCCCTGATCTCTTGGAGGCACCAGGACTCTATGGACAACCAACAATATAATCCGTGTGACGGGGAGAAGGCTCTTCTCCGTGTCAAAGAGGCTAGATGGGAGATGTCTATAAAACGGGACGACGCCTCTCCCTTCTTCCACCCCTTCCTCAATCAACTCGCCAAACAACCCAACCAAACCCAACCCAACCACGGCAACGACTCCAAAATCCAAACACCCACTATGGCAACCCCTATCACCGTCCAACTCCTCGTCCCCCCCCGCCTCCAAATCGCCCCCACTGCCCCCTGCGTCCTCGAAGTGGACATCCCTATCCTCCTCCCGCACCAGCTCGACCCCTCCCTCCCGGCACCCCCCTACCACAACCGCCCCGGCGGCCTGCACCCCGAGCTCTTCCGCGAGCTCTACGCCACGCCCCTTGCCCAGCGTCTCGCGGCCGACATCATCTCCGCCCTCTTCGGCCCCAACCCCCCGGGCGGCGGCGCCGTGCTCGTGTTTCCCGACGGCGGCACCGCCGCCGACCACGCGCGGTTCCACCCAGGCCCGTACAACTTCGCGCTCGTGCCCGCGTGGGAGTGCAATGCCGTCACCGAGGACCGCGAGAGCGGCGCGTTCGATCCCGTACGCGGCTACTGGCGCGACATGCACGGCAAGGAGGGCCACGGGCCGATCCACGCCTTCACCGAGGCGCTCGACTTTGACTGGACCCAGGTGTATCACGCGTTCAAGTATTTTCTGGTGCGGTGGCCGGGCGCGCCCACGGGGCTATTGAAGGGAAACCCGAGGGTGCTGAGGCTGGAGGTGGTAGAGGGAGGGGGAGAGCGGGAGGTGGTGTTTGAGGTGAAGGAGTATACCGAGGTGGCGAGGCGGAATGTGAATGGCGAGGTTGCTGCGGCGATGGAGTGAGTTGGAGGAGGGTTGCAACAAGAAAATATTTGAGAGCAAGGGAGTTCTATCTACCAAGTTCTACACGACCAGCGCGCTATATCAGTGAATCTTGCCCCCTTTCCCTAATCCCCAAGTCTCTCTGCTCGTAGAACGAATGGCACGAGAGGGACGGCCAGCGTTCATACTCTCTCCCTCTCTGTCTGGGCCAGCCAAATCCGGCGCTACCCGCCGCCCTAACCACGGGAGGCCATCAACAGCATCCTCGCCGGAACGAGACCCGACTTTGCCTAATGGCCGGGCCTCCTGGAAGCGCCGCTACCTGAAGACCTGGATGATGGCCGCCTGCATCCCCAGCTTCGGGTTTTGCTCCGAGACACCAAGACACCATCACGCCCGTCGCAGCTCTCCGAAGTACCAGATCTTTGCAAAGTATCCTACAGAGGACTGGGCGTCAAAATTCCTCCCGTGGCCCATGAGCTTAAAATATTATCCACCGACGACAGTTGGGAGTCTGGAAAGACTGGAGGCAGAAGGGAGGGTACATGTATGCAATGATTTCCAGGTTCTTGTTACAGCGGAGATACGGTGTACGGGTGGCCTACGCCTAATGTTCGTTGTAAAAGCAGGTCTGTAACAAGCCAAGAGCATCTCCGTGGCGAACCATACCTCTCCAAATGACGGCGAGATTGCTCATGCTGATCAGCGTGTCGGGATGCCTTGGACCTAGTGCCTTCGCACACATTGCAATCTCCTTCGCTTGAGTTTCTCGCCCTCCTTCCACCGGCCTTGCTCTTGGTACGACAACGACAGGCTCGCCATACGGGTCAGTGTCGAGGGATGCTCCTCTCCCAGCACCTTCAAACTTGTCTCCATCACTTGCACTTCCAGCGACTCGGCCTCCTTCCATCGGGGCTAATATGTCGTCCTGTATTGGTACAGGGCCTCGACGACACTGGGCGATGCTGAAGGCTCCCAACCTTGATTTGCAGCGTTTTGTGTTTTCCTCAACCGGGGGGGGGCGGGGGGTTGTAGGGTGCGGACCTGGATTTGCCACCGAATATCTCTCGGCCAAGTGTGTTGGCCTGGGGGCTGCCGAGTAGATGATGCTGATGGAGTGCGGATGGGTCGGTGATGATGCGCAGTCCATCGCGCTGTGTTATTCGCACGGGCCGCGAACAACCAAGTGTGCACCTAGCGGCCTTGTAAACACGGCAGCATGTGTCCCAGCCCTCAGCAACGCCGACGTTTTGCTCCTGAGTTTGACCTGTTTATTATCGAAAAAGGCCAGGCCGCCATGATGGCTGATTTTTGCCTTGGGCGGTGCCTATTGCCCTCTGCGGTGCGTGGTGCCCTCGGCGAGCGTATAAATCCTCCGCCACCCCGGCTGCTTGCTGGCACCATTCACATCATCCTTGGACGTTCGTCTTGCTCTTGTGACTTCTACACCCCAGTTTAAAAGACGAGAAAAAACGCCAACCGCCCACACCCACCCGACCGCAGCCCGCCTAACAGCCGGCTGCAACAACAACATACGAAGAAGGAAAAAAGCAGCCCAAAAAAACACCATGGCCGACCCCCCGCCGCCCTACGCGCCCTTCGCCGCCGGCGACCCCCCCGCCCCCGCCCTCGTCGCCATGGTCCCCGTGGCATCGGTCACGACGGTGACCCTCTTCGCCCCCTTGGCCCTCGCGCCCGAGGGGGGACCCCAGCCGGCCCCTGAGGCCAACCTTGCTCCCGCGGGGGCCAACCCGCCCGCCGTCGCCGCCGCCGCCGCCCGCCACCACTACGCCTTCTGCTGCCGCTGCCGTGCGTGCCGCCGCGTCCGCCGCGAGCGCCGCCAGGCCTGGCACGAGCGCCGCCGCCAGCGCCGTGCTGCGAGTCTGCCGCGCCTGCCGGGGGCCTCTCCCCCCCGCGCGCCCTCGCCTGCTGCTGCCGCCGCGCAGCCTGCCGCCGCCACCGCGGCTCAAGTCCGCGCCCGCGCCGCCGCCCGCGCCCGCTCCCTCCCGCCTGCCCCTGCCGGCCATCCCCGTTTGCGCCGGCTTGTCGTCCGCCGCGGGGAGCAGGTGGTGGTGGACCGGCGGTTTGCATCGGCCCCGCTGGGGGAGGAGGAGGTGGTGGTAAGGGAGAAGGAGGACAACGAGGAAGAGGAGGAGGAGGAGGTGGTGGTGAAGAAGGTGGAGGAGTAGGGGAGGACAGCCTTGTGATCGAGTGGGCGTTTTGAGCGGGTCAGGGCGGCGCGGGGTTTGTATTCGCCGCTCTGGGAAAAGGGGTACTGGATTTGCCTGTCGTCTGGGCATACAGGCGTTGGGTTTGGCTTGGTCTTTCTTGGGTCTGGGGCAGAAGTCGGGGCCTCGGCTGGTGTTTTGGATGGGAAAACTTGGATCAGCACGCTATTTGGGTTAGCATGTCTCATTCCGTATCGACACTCATTCAGGGAATCGAAACTGTTCGGGGTTTCCAAGTTTGCTTGCTCTCAGGGGTGCTATGATTCGATTGTTTGGGTTCCCCTTTGCGTTGTCAGGGAGACGGCCGAAAGTTGTGATGCCAAGTCCAAAAAATGCAATACCAAGGAAAAAAACGAAAAGCTCGCCATCCAGCGCCTCTCGCCGGTCGAGAGGAGGCGGATGGGTACGAAAACCTTCCGGTGATTCTTGTGGAAAATTTTGCTTCGCTGACCGGTATCACCAGTTGGCCCAGATCGACAACCATACCCTCCAGACACTGAATCAGATGTACCGCTTTCCAACGACATACCATGCCGACGATCGGATCGGCCCTCGCAAGACGTAAAGGAAGTGGAGAAGTAAACGGACTCCGGATGTAATAGCCGCCAAGACCATTTCGTCGTGGTCAATGTCGCCCTGCATCGCGTGGACGAATGATAGAATGCTGACGATACGAACGAAGCAAACAAGGCACGCAGGGCAAAGGGCGTCTGGGAAGAAAGAAGGCAACGAACGAGGCAACCGACGTGGCTGAGATCGTGCAGCTTGGCCGCCTCGTGTGCAGGGCTGGCGGAGATAAATACATCAGATCTATTTAGCTGCGTGGTGGACTGCATTATCAGGGGCTGTCTCGACCAGCACGGGATGGTTCTCGGACCCAAAGAAGCAACGCTCTCCGTGATGGGGTGCTGGGGCATCCGATCTCCGAACCTCGGTGTATAGAGGATCGAGAACAGAATAAACACCGTGGGGTGAACGTGGAATGGTACCCTTGAACCGTTCACTGGTACCACTAAGCCCAGTCTAACGCTGCAGGGATAGCTAAACAGGTAAAGTGCCGATCGATGTTCCGACGACCCCTAGTCAGCTGAGACCTATCGCCCAAGCCACACTGTGCTGTTCTTGGAACCTACCATGGTAGGTTCCTAAAACAGTCTCGTTGCCATCCGCTCCCTGCAGCGAATCTCTACCAACCAACAACCAACAATTGTCCCCTCCTCTACCTCCACCACAATGCTCGCGGCGCGAATCGACAACTTTGACGGCGACGACCACGCCTACGTGAGATATCTCTTGAGCGTTCTCACTCAAACCCTTCCCAAGCTCCCTGAGGGTATTCTCTCCAAGTGGATTCTCCAGCTCGAAACGCAAGTAAGGGAGACACGCCTCAGCTCTGGCCCACCCGGCACACACATTGTCCTGGACTTGGGGTCTACGACTGAACAACCATCATCCTTGAATCGCCGCCCAGACTCATGGCAGAGCCGGACGGACTCGTTTTTTAAAAACTTGCCGAAGACAGAGGATGACTGGCGCGCAAGGAGGAAAGACACCCGCCTGTCCACTGGCGTGGAGATTCTCTCTAATTACAGCTCACAGCTTGGCGACAGGTTGCCTAGAGAGCATCCCATTCACTGACCATACCCCCCAAGAGATCAGTCTGCAAGAACATTTGCTGCGCTTTGCGAAGAATGTCGGCGTAGCTGTAGAATGGGCGGAGTCTAAGTCAAACATCTCCTACGTTCTGTCCCTCATTTTCGTCGCTACATGTGTGGCGAAACACTAAGGTCACGATGTTGACGATGCCCAACGAACGCTCCTCGAATAAACCCTCGGCAAATGCAACCAACAATCTCAGGTACTCATCAATGATTGGGCGTCGTTGCTATGGCTCCTTAAAGTGATGCAGCATCTATACCGACATGGTCTTTGCCATCGTACTTTTGAGCTTTTTTTTCAGAGTATGTCTCGCTCCAATCTTAGCTAAAACATCGCGCTGCCAGATACTTACTTTCTTACAGGTGGGAGAGGGCTGGGATTTTATAATCGGTGTCCAAAGACAGGCGCCGATGGCACCGCTTTTATGGAGAAGTTCCCCGTTTGCAAGGTTCCAGTCGAGGGGGTGCACGCCGAGGTGCACGCCTCGTTGCCGCTGTGGATCCCTTTTTTTGTCAAGCGCCACATGGGCGATCGATGGAGGTGCGATCAACCGAACGCTATATTAATTACTCTCTCTCAGCTGACTCAATCGCAGTTATACGACAATTTGTGAAGCTCTTCGGGTAGATCTCCTCATTCAGGAGAGCGACTTTCAACGTTTTAACGAAACGTTGGATTCGGGGAAGTTTGATGCCTGCCGGCTTGAAGATCACACCACACGTCAACTTCCTCCCAAGAAGGCGCGTGCCGTTGGAAAGCGCACACGCTGAACCCACACGAAGGAGTGCGACGGGGAGGGCAGACAGGGGGCTTTTGTGCGGTGCACTCCGACGACAAAGGGTAAAGCCTCACAATCCTGTCTTCCCTGGCTGTTTCCTCCGGCTAATATTAAACTGCCAGATCCCACATGCTTGGGTCCTTGGCCGCAGCCTGGGAGACAGCAAACCAAGTTCTGAAGGCCTGCTCGTAAATCTCTTGGAATTCCTCGGCACTCGGACGGACGAGGTCCGCCATCTTGGCGGCGGCGGAGTGAGGTTGTTGAGTTTACGTTTTGGCGTCGGGTGAGCTGCGGATTCCTGCAAGCCAAAGGATCTTGGCTGCCTGTCGGACTGATTGATCCCAGGAATCTGCAGGAGGAGGATCGAGTATTTAGTTGTTCTTTTACGACCTCGTCAACTTCCTCCGTCTCATCGCTTGGAGATTGGTCTCCCTCGGTTGTTAAGCCAATGCTTCAAACCTGATTCGGGAGCAGATGCTTATTTTAGGACATACCTTTCGGAGCAACTTCTCACCGGTAGATGTAACATTCCCCGCGGCGACAAGCCACTGTCTCATATTCTTTAGCTCGCATATTTGCACATATAGTTAAGCTTAGCCTCTCGTCCCCTTTAATCAACCACCCCAGCTTTGGCAAAACAAGAACAAATACTCACAAAATCAAGTCTGCTTCACTCAACCACCCCAACCATGCACCCCCCCACCTCCCTCCTCCCCCTCCTCCTCCTAACCACCGCCGCCCTCGCCCAAACCTCAACCCTCCTCGTCCAACCGACCCCCCTCCCCTGGCAAGACGCCTACACCCGCTGCCAAAACCTCAGTTACACCATCTACCCGGCGCCGTCCTCGCCGTCCGACCAGGCCTACGCCGTCCTCGTATCGCTGCCCGAAGAGCGCTACTGGGTCGCCCGTCGCACCGGGGGGTCGTGCACATGTGTCAGGAAGAGTGAGGGCGGAGAGCCGGGGTTGGAGGAGATGCCGTGTGGGGATGAACTGCCGTCGTTTTGTGGGAGGTAGGGGGCGGGTGGGGGATTGAGGTTGATGAGGGAGGGGCAGCGGCGAGTGGCAGCTGGAGGTACTGGGTCACATCTCGAAGGTTCTGGGCTGGGGTTGAGGGATTAAAGGTTGGTTGGTGGAGGAACGGGGTCATCAGGGGGGGGGGGGAGTTGCGCGAATGAATTGGATTTGGGAGTGCCTGCGAAGAATCGGCTACGACCCTCAGCGTCTCAAATGACATGATCGAGGGAACAAAGGGGGGTCGCGGTAGGGAGCAAACACCCGGCCCAAAGAGAAAGAAAGGATCAATAGTCAGACACAAGATTATATAAAGAGCCTCCAGCATCAAAAGGGACCACGATGGCCGTTCCTGCGACCCACGGCTCGCGGCTAAGCCGTCATTTAAATAAACGACCCGCCAATATAACTGTCACCCGGAAACGCCCCCGGCATCTTGTAACGTCCTGGCTGCGCAGTACCTGACTCCCCTGGGTTATTGATATCCTCCGCGTCTTGGAGCTTCTCGGCGTCCACAGACGGGCGGCGAGCTGCCGTCGGAGGCTGGCCTGGCCGTGCCCGACGAAGATCTGCCATTACCGCAGGTTGCCGAGTGGTGCGCCGCGGGGAGGCTGCGGGGGACTGGTCCGCGGGAGCCGGGTTCAAAGTCGGTCCGGGGCCGCGTCCTACAGCTCCCTTGTTTGGGACGGCAGCTCGATCTGGGATCGGCGGCTGGGTGGATCTGGGGGGTGGAAATAGGCTGGGCTGGACACGGCTGGTGGTGGTTAGCTCCTCCAGGGGCGCTGTGGCCGGGCGGTCCGGCCTGCAGGGTGGTGTAATAGCGTCACCGTGTCTTGGACGTAGTCCGAGGCGTGGCGGTGGCTGCCTTTGTCCTCGTAAATAGGCGGGGGACGCCGAGCGGAGTGGCAATAGGCTGTGCGGTCGTCTTTCTCGGTTACCGTTGCCCGGCAGGCCGTACACGGGCGCTAATGGGGTAGATGAGATAGGAGTCGGAGCCGGGCCTGGGGAGGTATCTTGCACTTCAAGACGGGGCGCCGGAGGGCGATCGGGGTTGCCGCATCGGGGCCTGGAACTCCCGCGCCAGCCTGATCCCGGACGAGCCCCAGGGGTACGATAGGTTGGACTTTGTTTTGCCGCGTTGTGAGACCCTCTCGGTCATGGAAAGCCTTTGATAACTTGGACGCGGTTTTACCTGCTGCGGGAGCAGGAGTGGCCGGTATGGTCAGTAGACCACGATGATATCCATGTTGGCCCGCTCGTGGAAGTGAAAGGCCGCCAGAAGGTATCCCTGGGCAGAATGGCCGAGAACCCCGAGCAGGCGACCTACATTATTGGTGAGTGACCAGTTGTATCCGCAACGAATCCAGCATTGGCCTTTGCTGACTGCCATAGAATGGTCTACTATGGATGATCTCAAGAACTTCCAGTTGTCTCCCACCTGCGTAGAGTTTTCTGTGGAACCTTCCCGAACACGACAACACTGCACGAGTCCCTGGCCTCGAGTCCAGCCTGACAATGGAGGGCTTGACCCCTGACGATGCCTCCTCGTCTCTGCCGCCGGTGCCGCCGTCGCGACTCATGACCATTGAACACGTGAACAGGGCCGTCACCAGGGAGGCACAAGGCCGCGAAACCTTCACCACGTACCTGGTACCGCGTGCCGTGGGCAGCGTGCTACGGACGTGGCGGGAGGAGTTCGAACCCGTGTTCGGTGCCTTCATGCCTCACGACTCTGAGTTCATAACTTGGCATCGCAATCTCTGGTTCAAGTTCTCCGCCGTCTGGTTCATGGTGCTCAAGGAGGATCGTTGGGTGGAGGAGACATTTGGCAAGCTGTAGGGGACGGACCAGTGCCGGACGATTTCTGCCACTTTCACCTCTGGCAACCCGCATTTGGTGGCACGGGGGAGCATGAGGAGGAGTCAGCGGCGGGCCCGCAGGCGAGGGAGTCGTGGAATCAAGCTATCGCGAGGGTGATGCCTCCCGCAATGGCGTGGTACCAGAAGCGTTGGGACATTCGGCCCGTGCCGCGTTTCTTCCCTCCCCAGCCTGAGCGGGATCCGGAGGAACTTGCACACGAGGAGGAGCAGCAAGAACGTATGGAGGAGTAACTCCGGTTCCACGGGTTCGAAGTTGGTGAGAGGCCGCATTGAGGCTTAACCAAGCTTTGGAAGGTGAGAGTAATTTGAGTGAAAGCTGTCGTTGAAACATATCAAGAAGGCACCGCAACGCAACCAAGCCATCATGGTTGCTTTCAGGCCTCGCATAGGCTGATACATCAACCTAGAGCATCCCAAACGCGACTAGAACTGAACAAGGTACCTTGGTAGCTGGCTAACGGCCACAATGCCCCCACTCACCCAGCCAGCGACCCCTTAAGTTCACCATTCTGCTAAGCAGGGAACCCTCAGGGTTCCCCAGAGACCGCCCGGTTCAGCCCGCGTTCCCCGTCCGGTGACACACCACTTCTTCTGCATGCCAAGCTGTTGTGTGCCCACGGGAGCCTGCTAGGACTTTTTGGAGCGCTTGCCCAGCCACCGTGGAGGGCCCAAACCAACCCTTGGGGGATGGAAGCACGACGGAGCCCCCCTTCTTCCCCGCCTTCCCGCCTCACGTCGATGATGGCTTCGCCGCATCGGTTCGCGTCGGACAACGTGGGGTAAAAGCCTGCCCCGTGTGACCCCGTTCCGCGGACAAAGTCGAGCTCCGCCCCCTTCACCCTCCCTCTAGGCTGCGATGTGACGTGTCCGGGAAAGAGGTAGGCAAGGTTGGAGGTGAATGAATGGTGGGGATGTCCCTGGCTGACCGGTATGCAGAGAATGCAGCTGCAGGAAAGATGCAGTTTTGATGTTGTGATGAGGAACATGCGTTGGTGAGGCCGAGTGCGGGCGCCACAGAAGTTGGCGTGTGGCGGCGGGTTTGTCCCAAGATGTCAAACCGAGGGGCAGTGTTGGTAGGACTGGGCGGTTGCCTCGTGGTAAAGGAGGGCAGCTCGAATCTGACCCAATCACTGTGGTAGAGGATACCATGCGGCTCAAGTTGTTCAGGACGGAGAAGGGAGTTGGTGCGCGGCCTGTTGGTTGTCCGCCTTGAGTGCCTGTTACCCAACCCTTTGCTATTTCTCGGTTGGCGCTCCCTTCCAACAGCCTTCCGACTGCCATGCGGAGACATGACAAATGCCATTAAGCAGCCATTGACCACAACCCTTTCCGATTACTTTTGAGTACAATCCGTGCCCCTTTTCCTTTTGACAACTGGCTGGATGACAAGAATGGCCTCATATTTAACTCCCACAGCATCCTCGGCGGCCAAGGCCAGGCCCCAGGCACCACCCGCTCTCCGTTCTCACCTTCTCACGCCCCCGGTCTCGAACTCGTCAACACCCTTGTCGTCAGAACTCGCGCATCAGACCACGGATGGAACGACATTGTCGACAACCCAGAGCACAATTTCTGGAAGTTTCTCTCCATTGCCCGAGCCCTCCCGGGCCCCGAGACGCGTCCTGCCACCCTCACCTTCGGCTAGTGGAGCAACAAAGACCCGGCCTCCGAAACACACGGGACAACATGAAGGCGAGGGGTTTCTAGACGTCACCGTCCGCTTTCAGGGAGTTGGGATCAGGTCGCTAAGCCCACTGAGGACCAGAACGGGGGGGCCAAAATAATGGCTGTGCAGTTCGCCAAGCTCAAATATGATGGCTGGATTCCAGCCACCCAACAGGTCACTAAGCTGGAGAACACCCTTGCTGTTCGAGACGCCGAGGTCGCACATCTTCAGGACAGCCTGTATTCATGCACGGAGGAGCTCAAAGAAGTCAAGGACCAGCTGGCTTCTTTGACGTGGGAGAACGGGAAGCTCAAGGACACGGTGGAGAAGGCGACGGCAGAGGCAAAGGTGAGTATGGAAAGCCAAGATGAGGACATCCGCCGCCTCAATGAGGTGGCTGAGAGCACCCACGGCAGGTGGGAGAGCGCGAGCCAACAGTTTGAGAAGGACAAGGTAATTACAGCTACAACAGGAGAGGGACACGGCGCGGCAGCAAAATGAAATCCTGCAACAGCAACTCCAAGTCGAAAGCACCGCGCGGGCACGCGACCTTGAGCTCTTGGACGAAGTCGAGCAGGACCGGGAGACCCTTCAAGAGGACGCCGCGCTCCTCTTCGCCGCGCTCAGCACCGAACGCGAAGAGGCCCACGGCCTCCAGGCCACCATCGCCACCCTCACAACCCAGCTCGAAGAGGCCCTCGCCGCGGAGCAGGCCCGCCTCATCCACCAACAAGCCCTCAGCGCAGCCACCCACCAAACCCATCTCGCCCGTTTCCTGGCCCTCCTCGCGATGGGGCACGCATGCCACGCCCTCGCACAGCGCGACGCCGCTCAACAAGAAACCCGCACCCTTCTTGAAGCTGCCCAACAAAAGACGGACAGACTCATCGACGACGCCAAGCACGAGACAAGCACCCTCCTTCTCGACCTCCCCGGGCAGGAAACCGCCTTCCCTCCCCGTGTCGCCGCTGTTCGACCCGCAGACCTCCCCACCCCTCCACCGACCCCCAGCGTCGCCACCCCGGCTCCCGTCCCAAACTCAGGGTCTCTGGCACAACCCCCGCACGACTGGCCACTTGACCAGCAGGTCTCTCTTGCTGAACAAATGCAAGGGATACGCGGGATGCGGTCGTCGCTTGGGTATCCCCGATTCGAGACGGTCCGGCCGCGGCAGTTCCGGTGTCAAAGGAGGTCTCGCCGTTGTCGGCGGTTGCGGAGAAAGCAGCCGTGGGCGCACCGGGCGCTTGCGGTGTTCGCCCTGGCCCCTTGTTACTGCGGGGACGCACATGAACACTTACAATTCCCAAGGGCGAGGGAGTAAGTTACTCGTTTCTCTTGGTCTGGGTGGTGAGTTGTTGGGGCTGGCGTGGGCTAATCGGCTTTGTCTCTCGTTCAGAGCCTAATAGGTGGGTGATGGAGAGCTGCCGGGGGCGTTGAGGTGAGGTTGCGGTGAGGTTTAGGGGGGAAAGGGGGAATGGTTCTTGGCTGGGAGGCGTTTTTGATTTCGGGATATGTTGTTAATGATCTGCCCAGCTTCTTGGCCCGTCAGGCGGAGGGAAAGCCGGGCATGAGATCGTCATGGTACGATTGGGACATAGATCCCGGATGTCGCGGGGGCCGAGTCAAGAGAGGTGCCGAGCACGATCACCGAGACCAAAACTGGCTTCCATTGTGTGTCGTGTGCGTTATACATTCGCTTGGCGCCATGAAAACATGAGATGGGTCCTGATCATTACAACCAGATCCAGCAGTCCGCCAAGTTGAACTTCAACATCACCACGCCAACGTCACATCAAGTCTGGGCTCTATATGACCCCGCACCGCTGGCAATCAGCATCAATATTGCCGGGACCTTCATCTCCGCACCGCCTGATATCCCAGCGCTCTTGGCTCGGAGTATTTATCCAGGACACTCGGCACCACGCCCAACTCCCGGCCGCAACCCCCAGCCCAGGCCCCCGAGTACATATTCACCACAACGACATCATTCCTCCACCCCTTACCCCCCTACATTCTTCCTTATTCCTCCACCACAATTCGCCAACACCCCCACAACCCACACCATGCACCTCTCCACCCTCCTCACCTTAACCCTCCCCCTAGGGGCCCTCGCCGCCCCCGCGGCCGACGGTTCCTCGCGCCCCCCGGCGCACTTGAACCTCCTCTCCGCGCGCGAGAACTTGTGCAGCCTCAAGTCGCCGCCGCAGCTGTGCGTGCCCAACGCGTCGGTGACGGTCGAGGAGACGGCGCTGCGCGCGTACAAGTTCTACCGCGCGTTCGTGGTGGACGGGGATCCGAGGACGATGTTTTCGCTGATTGATAATGTCTATGAGGTGTGTTTCTCTTCTTGTGGGAGATTGGAAGCGGGGATGGGTTGAGTTGGGAAGGGGGGGGGGGGGGGGGGGGGGGGTGGGGGGGGGGGGGGGGGGGGGGGGGTTGCTGTGGTAGCTCAGGGGGGTAAAGGAGTCTGCCACTGGCGGTGGACAGAGGCTAACCCGAGGGAACAGCAACATCACCCCGGCTACGCCAGCGGGCCGCAGACGATCTGGTCGCTGTTTTGCAACGGGAACAAGATTGGGACGGAGCAGGGGACCAGCTGGTGCTTTGACGCCAGCACCAACATGTCGTACGCCAAGTACTCGACTGTCGATCGGTGGAAGTGGGTGGGTGGGTGTGTGCATGAGCATGTGAGTGATGAGCTGCTTGATTACCCGTGATCCGTTGAAACAGGGCTAACAAATTCAATAGTGGGATCAAGGGGAGAAGCTTCCGGCTGCTGACAAGTGCTATAAGCTGCCGGCCAATGCGACGGGGAAGCCGTAGAGCTGAACTGAACTGGTGCGGTGTGTTACGTGATGTTTGGTTTGGTTTTTCCTTGCAAACTTCTCATTGGAGCGTGTGAGATACGATGTTGGCCGCGAGATCGATCGCATTCTTCACTTGAGCAGAGTCCGTTCGAGCTTTTGAGACATCAAGTCCGATTTATTGCACGACCAGCTCCAAAGTAACTGGAGCACAGCCAGCGCACCACTCTATGAATGCGCACATCCAGTGTGCAGCTCTATAAGATCCAACGACTCCTCACTCTCCGCCTACCACCCAACCGCACTCCGCCCCTCACCACTGGTCAACGTCGCTCAGACTCAAACCGCCACCTAATTCTTGACTTGCTTTCCGGACGTCTTACCACCCGCACCACCCGCCGTACCACCGGCCTTACCATCCACCAGACTCGAGCCCGAGTTGGACCTAGAGCTCGCGGCCGATTTCGCCCCAGCCTTGACACCGTCGCTCGCCGGCGTCCCCGGGCGCGACGGCCTGTCCTTCCCGGCCTGGCGCAGCACGACGGGGAACGGGTTCTCGTCTGTGTGCGAGTAGGTCGGAAGCCCCTTCATCACGAGGTTCTGGTAGGGGTAGCTGGCGCCGCGGGTCTTGGCGTTTCTCGTACTCAGTCGCCGCTTTGGTCTTAGGGTCGACCATGTGCACCGGGATGTGGGCGGCGCGCTTGTACCCCAGGTCGAGGGGGACAAAGTACTTGGACTCGAACCTGACGGTGATGTGCATGACGTCCTTGACAAAACCTTTCTGGCCCTTGGGGGCGGTGGTAGTGTCGTGTGGGAGCGAGCTGGGGGAGGTGAATAAGATGAATTTGTCAACGGGATTCGTTTCAAGGGGCAAGGATCTCAGTGCTGAGCGTGGCGGCATACCGGATGGTCACCTTGTCGTAGCCAAGCCGAGCGGCCTCGGCCTTGCAGCTGGCTTCGATGCGAGCGGTGAGGACGGGCAGGGTTGGGGGTCAGCAACGGCGTTCTTGATCAGTGATGGGATGCGCGTCAGTCACTCACTGCTCTGGCAGGAAAGCCTGGACGAATCCGAGCATGACGGGCGTGACAGCCAGCCCCATCATGTCCGAGTTGACGGTAATGTTCTCCTTGCGCTTGAGCAGCGGCGCGTTGATGCGGACCCACTGGATACTGACCGTGGACCTGAGTCAGTCATCCATCGCTGGGGTTGAAGACATGACGGGCGGTTTCGCCGCCCGGCTCGCTTCAAGTCAAGTGCCATTCACATCGTGACTTCTAGCTCCTTATCTGCAGTGTCTTGTGATCGCTAAGAAGTCCTCTGCCCGCAGGCAATATGAATATCGAACCTGGTATAACACCCCGACTCAATGTCCGCAAACGCATGCCGTTCAGCTTGCCGGAGCTCATCGCCAGGCGTCGGCAACCCAGGGACATTCCCCCCATGCGCCACCAACTGTGCCCATTTGAAGATAGCCTCCATGCCATTCGCCGTCATCCGCTCCCTCGACTCGGGCAGCCTGTCGGAGCTCACCACGTCCTCCACGAGGCGACCCAACCCTGCCGCGCGCATGTCGTCGGCGAGCGTGTCCCACCCGTGCTCAAATCTCTCGTGGAGCGCGTCGCGGAAGGCCCGGCCCATGCGCCGCGCCGTGTCGACGCGGGAGCCATCACGGCCGCGCAGGTGACGGACGTGCGCGAAGTCGCACTCCTCCCATTGCAGCCAGCCGCCGGGCTTGAGCAGCCGCGCGACATTGCGCACTACGGGACCCCACTCGGCGGGCAGCATGGCCGCCGCGAGCAGGCGGACGTGGACGAGGTCGTACGCGCCCTGGAGTTCTGGCGGGATCGGTTGCTTGACGTCCAGCACACGGAGGCTCATGTTGGGGAGGTGTTGCTGCTGCTGTGGCGGCGGGAACATGGCCGGCGAGATGTCGTAGCCGTCGAGGGTTGCGTTGGGATGAGATGTTTGAAGACGCTGGAGAAAGATACCGGTCCCGGTTCCGACGTCGGCGACGCGAGGGCTAGGCGGAAGTGCGCTGGCAACATCAGGGTGGAGCAGGTAGCCGATGTTTCTGCAACACTTGGTCTCAGTTGTTGGCTGTCCAGCAACATCCGTACCGGGAGAAAGAGAGCGAGGGGACACGCAAGCTAATGGACATACTGCGTCATGAGATCGAATTGCTCATCAAGCCTGTTTGTATTGCTATATCAGCTGTCCGGACGACATGTGCTGGTCGCATTCAAGGATGAAGCTCTTCACCGTTTGGCCTCATCGGCGTCGCGGCTCATGTTCTCCGCGTATATATCAGACATGGTCTGTGATTGGAAGAAAAGTTCGGGGGTTGCCAAAGGAATGAGCAAGGTAGCTTTTCCTCTGCCAGGTGATGTGAGAAAAGTCGGATGGAGGTGTTGAGGGAGCGTGCCATCGATGACTTACAGACCCGCCCCGTTATCAAACAGGCCCCTTATACCGAGGATCCTTCTTGACCGATAACTACCTCACCGATGCATAACTGAATACCCCCATGGGCCGGGATACGGTGTTACCATACGGACGCGTCTCCCTATTTAGCCCTCGTTGTGCGTGCGCGTGTGCGGCGCAGTGATATGCGGATCCCATCGACAACAGAGTCGCACGACGAACAGATGCATGTGATATGACTGCGTTTCCCATGTCCCGACCTTCCATTCTGGGAAGCATTCTATGGGTGCGGCACTGCAGGCGGGTCCTGAGAGTTCAGTCTTCTTGAGTGCGACTTGGCATTATCACCTCGGTAAACTCGAGGTTGCCCCCTCCATCCCCGAGAGGAGAAACAGTGAGAACGACTGAGCCACGGTCAAGATTGAAACCCGTTTCTCTCTTCCTAATAGCTTCAAGTGAAGAAAATGGCTGCCTCTCTCTTGTCTTCTTTCCCCGTCTTGCGCCTAAACGATGGGCATATGATGCCAATGGTGTGTGTTACTCCAAGGACTGAATACCAGCTCATTTCATGCTACCAAACCTGACCACTTTGGCTTGCAACAGGTCGGCTATGGTTTGGGCTCCATCAACATGGCTGTGAATGCCAAACACGAGGACATTGTCAAGAGAACCATCACTGCCATCCGTGCCGGATACCATCATCTTGACTGCGCCGAAGGCAGGTCCTCGCCAACGTCCCTCGCTAAGGAGCCATTGCTTATACGTATCACAGCGTACGGTAACGAAGCCGCGCTGGGTGAAGCCATCAAAGAATGCGGGGTGGCACGAGAGGAGCTGTTTGTCACTTCTAAAGTTCTTGGATCTCCTGGCCAGGATGTGCAGTCTTCGATGGATGCAACACTGCGGAAGCTGGGGCTCGAGTACGTGGACATGTACCTCATCCACCTCCCGTACAAAGCCCCCGAGGAGATGCCAGCCATGTGGGCGCAGCTGGAGGCACTCAAGGCATCTGGCAAGGCCAGGTCCATCGGCGTCTCTAACTTCCTCCAGCCGCACTTGGAGAAGATTCTCGAGACAGCCAACGTCGTGCCCGCTGTCAACCAAATCGAGTATCACCCGTACCTGCAGCACGGAAACCTAGTCGAGTTTTCCCGGCAGCAGAACATCGCCGTGGTTGGGTATTCCACGCTGGCCGCCATGACCAAGGCCCGACCTGGCCCGGTGGACGAAGTATATGCCGGGCTGGCGGCAAAGTACGGTGTGACCGAGGCCGACGTTGCCTTCAGGTGGTGTCTTGATCAAGGCATCGCTGTGGTCACGACCAGTGCGAGCTGCGAGCGCCTTCTGGGGCACAAGAGCAATCTCGCGAAGTTTACGTTGTCGGCGGATGAGATCCAACGGATCTCCCAGCTGGGCCAGACGAAGCACTATCGGGACCTTTACAACAGTGAGTTTAAGATCACCATTCCACCCAGGTAGCTCATGATGTTGACCAGCCCGTTTCAAGACTATTTCGCACCGGATGACAGGGCATAGGGCAACATGGGGCGTAAATCTATCTGTCTTGCTTTGGAGTCTCGAGTGACGGTAATCAGTGCAGTGAGAGTGCAAGAGTGACGCACAGCTCAGGGGGTCTTGAGCCAACTGTTTTCATTGATGGCTTCATATTAGGGGAATATCCAGAGACAAAATGATCGACTGAATAACCAGCACATCTCGTGATTACCGCTTTTCGAACATGAGAACCAGATTGCCCGGGTTCGCAGTCAGCTGGTCCCTCAAGTCTCGCTCCACGGCCTCCCCGTTCCGCTCCCCTCGCGCAAACCTGATGTGATATTTGCTCAGAAGTGCCGCAGCCACAAGCCTCAACTGAGCCATGGCGAGATTCTTGCCCACGCAGCTCATCCTCCCTAAGCCTCTTAGTTAGCCTCCATTGTTATCGCCGTGTATGCGTAAGCATTGGGAAAGACCACGTACCGACTCCGAAGGGCGCAAAAGCTCTCTTGTCCTTTACCAACTCTGGCCGGCTATACCACCTTTCTGGAATGAAGTTATCGGGTTGTTCGTAGGCAGCCTCCACTGTCAGGAAGTATTAGTATGAATGGTTGGTCAGGACATTGAAGACGGGGGCTGCTTACGTCGTCCAATGGAATACCGCGGGGCGCAGATCTTGGTACCTCCGGGTATGAAAGTTCCGTCGATCGTAACACCCTGTGGCCCGACTACCCTGGAGCTGAACGTCGGGACAGCAGGGAGGAGGCGCATCGATTCGTGTATTGTGGCAGTGAGATGGGGCAGCGCTGACAGAGCTCTGATGTCGGCGCAGTCGAGGCCATGCAGTTCCCGTTGGATCTTGGCTGCATGCTCCGGGTACCGGGCCAGGAAATACAGCAGAAGAATCAGACTAGGCGCAGTGGTATCACTGACATGCGTAGAGCGTCAGCAAGTTGAGACGGGACACAGGGGCAGTCTTGGAAGACAGTGATAACAAGTAGAGAAGGACAAGACCCCCATACCTCCCGGCAACGAGCATTGTCGCTGTATCCCCGCTGAGCATCTGGCGAGCGAGTTTGTTTGCTCCCGCGGCTTTGTGGTGGGCGATGAAGGTCGAGGCAAGATCCAAGTGCCCGTCCCCCTCCCCTGACTATAACCGGGACATACTGTTAGATTCAAGTCTCCGAAAAATAATGTAACAGGGGAGAACTTGCCTTCATCCGCTCATCCATGCAGGAATCTGAGAACTCTAGCATCTTGAACCAGTGCCGGACCCTCCAGACACCCGGGATAAAAGCGAAGGCAATTCTCGGGATCCAGATAGCGGGACCAAACGGACCAAGGAGGCTGATTGCGGAGCGCATGTAGACGGCACCGTCGACCGGCCTCCTCTCCCGTAACATTCCAAAGTCGTGGCCGAAACCAAAGTCGCCCATGTTGTCGAAGGCAAACCAGTACATCAAGTCGTTTACCAACAGCGGCTTTTCTCCATGGTCGGCGACGATGCTCTCCAGGACTCGGACTTGTGCCGCCATCCTCTCGTAGTATACCTTCAGAGCTGGATGTACACAGCCAGGCATCTGTGAGCCACTGGGGAACCAGATGGGGGCGGGAGGAAAGCAGGGGACTTACAGGAGATCGACAACGCCTGGTCCCACATCTTGCGACGGGCGTCGTGCACTGCCTTTTCCCTTGTGAAGATGGACGAAATCCGGGGATATAACAAATCATACCAGTCCGATCTCGTGTTCTGGTTCCTCGGGCCATCCATGACCTCGTAGGCAGCAGGGTGAAAGATGGTGATTTCGTTCGGACCTAGCAACCGTCGTGTCAGAGGCTCAGATCCGTGCTCGGACCGGTTGAAAGGTTACCTACCGGTTCTGACGAAACTTCCATACTCCTGGTGCCAGGACTCCAGCACGTGGTGGCCGCGAGAGTCCCGGCATTTCCAGACATGCCAGACTTTAGACAGCGCTGCCAACCGGGGTCCGGGAAACGCTCGGAGACGGTGGAAGTACATCCGATAGACGGAAATACCGGCAAGCAGGCCAAAGAGGTAGGCAGCCGCTGGCACGGCTACTTCCCCGAAGGGCCTGTGGATCAAGTGCTGTCTGACGAGGAGAAGGAGGAAGGCGAAGACATGGCCACCAAAGATAGCGGGGGCTTGGAGATGCCATTCACCGCGAATAAAGAGCCCGCGGTGCACCAATACGGATAATGAGAGGGCCAGGATGACACTGTGCATCGTAGAAACCATGGTGGCGAGGAGTCAAGCGGCACATGAAGATATCGCGGCAATGACTCTGGAATGGGCAAACATGAACGGTAGAGCGCCAACACAGAGGACAGGACGTGCTTGACACAAGCAATCAGGGGCCGCTGGTGGAAAAGGACGTGAATGCCGGGTCATTGGCCCGCTCGGTCCACTCCATCCAGCCTGGAGCTGCGGCGCAAGGTGCGGGGAGAGTCCCCGAGAGATATGCCGAAACATGCATGTATGCAGTAGAGGGAGACGAGCTGAGCTTCCAGGTTGAACCTGGAAACATTGCAGGGTACAGAATACATCACATGCAGATACAGACACATGCAAACGAGAGGAAGAACCCCTGAGCTGACCCCTTTTGCGGCGCATCTCCTGGACGACACACCCGATTGGTTCGGGGTCTCGCACCCTTGTCGACATCCAACAACCGGGAGACGGTTGGACCACATCCAACCTGGATGTAAATACTACCTTCTGTCCTTGACGAGGACACACCCTCCAGCCCCCTCAGAATTTCCGAGAGGGTCATCGTCCCAACGATAGCCGGCAGTCATCTCAGTGCCGGGACATTCATGCTCCAACAATACCACCAATTATAAGCGAAAGATACGCTTCTGAAGGCACCGCGGGCAGCCGATTAACCGTCCTTTTTTGCGTTTTGTCCCGTTAGTTTGCAACCCCTTTCCAACGAGTCCAAGGCGCCCAACCCTCTCCAGTATCCACAATGGCACCGCCTTCGAACCTGGCCGTGGTTCTTTGCCACGGCTCGTACCACACTCCCGCCCCGTACGGTCCGCTGCTGGAAGCGCTCCAAGCTCGGGGAATCGCAGCCCATTGCCCCCAACTCCCCACCGCCGACCTCGCGAAGCTCAACGTCGGCGATGTCCAGAACCCCGACTTCGACCGCGAGCCCCCAGCGGGCGGGTATCCTCAGGGGGAGGAGGACACCGAGGCCGTGCTTGGCGTTCTCAAGCCGTTGGTAGAGGCCGGGAAGGAGGTCCTCCTTGTCGGCCACTCCTCTGGCGGTTGGGTGGCCACCCAGGCGGCGCAACATGATCTGCAGGCCAAGGTCCGCAAGTCGAAGGGGCTCGCTGGAGGGGTCATCGGCATCCTCTACGCCGGTGCATTCGTCATCCCCGTTGGCGAGTCGATCCACAGCTTCTTCCAACCCAAGGACGGTACCTTTGTCACGCCGCCGTTTATGAAGTTCCATGTAAGTGCCTTCTTCACATCAAACTGATGATCACGGACGTCGCCAACACCAAACGCAAAACAGAAACACGGCGCCGCAGGGCTCGGTACCATCGTCAACGCCGAGCAGTTCCTCTTCAACGACCTCGATGCCGCTGTCGCGAAGGAGTGGGCGGCTGGTCTCACCGCTTCCCCCATCTTGACTACGAAACTCACCAACGACGCTTATTCGGCGCTTCCTTGCGGATATCTGGTCCTGGATGGGGATTTGACATTGCCCCGTGAATATCAGCTCGGTATGGCGAGCCTCCTATCTTCGAAGACGGGCAGTTCCTCCATCTATCACTGTCCTGCTGGCCATTCCCCCCATCTGAGCTGGACTGAAGGTATGGTTGACACAATCCGGACTTTTGCGGAGGGGATCAAGGCAGAGTAGGGCCCTGAGGGTGCTACCAACTGAGTCTTCGGGAGAGAGAAGTGGCGGAGTCGAAGTGGATGGCATGAAGGGAGGAAAGGGGACAAGTGTTTGTCGTCTCCCGTCCACATGTAGTCTCTAGGTTTAGCCCATCATTTAAGAATGTGCACCACGGCCCAATCTAGTTCTCTGACGAGCGACGTTCTCTTGATCCTCCGTGCCTCCCTTCATACCGTGTAACCCCCAAGTCGGACCAGCAGCGAGCACGCCCATCTACATCCACACACACCACAAGCAACCAACCCAGCCCAGCCTAGTTACCGCTCTCACCTCCCGCCCCCGCAGAGCGGAAGCATATAAACAAACGCCACCCAAACATTCCACAGCACAAAACTCCTCTTATCACTCTCCACGCCCCTCAACAGCAACACCCTCCCGGCCACCACCCCCGCCAACCCCAAACCCACCCCCCTCACCGCCACCCCGGCCCCCCAAAACCAAGGACACACCACTCCCCACACTGCCATCCACCCGGCAATCACCCACCTCGCCACCCCATCCCCCACCACAAGCGGCAGCGTCCTCCTCCCCCTGGCCTTATCCCCCTCCTGGTCATACAGATCCTGCGCGTGCACCGTCGTCCCAACAACCCCCCCACCACCCCCAACCAACGCCCCAGCAACCACCCCCCCCCACCACCAAACAACGGCAGCGACATCCCCAGCGCGACCTCCATCGCCCCGGACGTGAAACACACATACCCCGCGGCGTTGATCCCATTGCGCACCAGCGGGTTCGTCTCCCCGCCGCCGAGGCTGTTGTACCACCCACCAAGGACCAGGAGGGCGGCTGCCTGGCGAGGGGCGCCGAGGAGGAGGGTGCTGGAGAGCAGGGCGAGGGGGTAGAGGGTTAGGATAAGAAGCTGGGCGGTCCGCGGGGTGAGGCGGCCGGCGGGGAGGGGCCGCCAGGGTTTGTTGAGGGCGTCTTCGCGGATCGAGGGGGCGGGGAGTTGGTTGGAGATTGTGAAGGGGAGGAGGTTGAGGTAGACCCAGAGGAGGACGAGGGGGGTTCGGGTTAGGGGGGAGGGGAGGGGGGGCTGTGTTGTTGTTGTTGTTGGTGGTGATGGGAGGGGGGGGTTGAGGCCGTATTGGGGTGCGGCGGCGGCGTTAGTCAGGCCGAAGAGGGTGCTCGGGAGGATGATGGTTTTGAGATCGCTGTGGGTGAAGAGCCAGAGGGTTTGGAGGTGGAAGAGGAATTTGTGGAGGGGGTTGGGGTTGGCGACGCTGCTGCTGCTGAGCGGCGTCGAGCGGGCGTTGGAGAGGGCATTGTTAGGGTTCGTCATTCCTGAAGAGATGGACCGCGCCGGTGGGAGTGACTTGACTGCCTGTAGTAACGCCTGGAGGTTGATGATTATCGGTCGGGTACTTACCAACTCGTACCATCGGTCGCCAACCACGGAGTATTAAGCCATCAAGCCCATCCTCCTCCCTCCCTCCCTCCCCACCCCTTCTTCCCCCGTCCAGTCATGTCCTTTCCAGTCTCCAGCAGCTCTGGTTATTATCGGGAGCCAACGTTTACCTGCGAGACCATGTTGATTATTGAAAATACAATTCCGTATCGTAACATCATTGCATTATCCCGAACAGCTGGTTACAAGGGTGTAAGAGGTGGTGAAATTGGGTAGGTCATGCTGGCTCACGGCTCAAGTAGTTTTCCCCGCCGCCCCCTTGCTTGATGCGTTTTTCAAAAGAAAAAAGTAGCTCAGCCACAGTCCCAGTCACACCTCACAGTTGGCTTGTCGCTGTAGACGTCCGGGTTTATCCTTGCGTCCTCGGGGAGCACTCGGCGACCTAAATAAGGCGGAAGTTCAAGAACATATATCCAGCAGCCTCCGGGACATGGATACGGGACTGTGCCGCAATGGTCTGGGGGCCGAGGACAAGGAGACGGAATTGTAAGGGACGTTGAAGCCCGCCCTTGCATGATTGCCATGTTGCATCGCATCCTACTGTAACCTCGACGGAGCAGAGCCACAAAAAGGTTGAAGCCTCGGCAACGGCATCTGTGGACAGCCATAAATGGTAGGCGATAGTCCTCGAGGCGTCATGTTTCTCTGCCGGTGGCACGGCGGGCCACGCCCAGCCCCTTTTGGCCGCGATGGATTCACACTGCAGCAATGCTACGGTATTGTTGGGCGCTTGAGTGACTGCTGGGCCACTGAAGGCAACGCGAGCCTGAGTCGCACGAAGGGACCTTTCTCGTTGACAAAAAAGCGCCACCTGGGTCAACCCAAGCAAAGTAAAGTTCGGGGTCAGGGCGTTTCCCAATCCATATCTCGATCCCAGCGTACTTGAGCCGCTTCTGCACCTTTCCTGTTCAGGGGCTCGAAGAACGGTCGACTGCCCACGCCCGCCCGAGCACCCATCACATCCTTGCACCCAATTCGGGCTTCTTTCTCTCCTCTCCTCCCCGCTCTCTCTCGTCGCTCACGAAGCCCCGTGAAGGACACACAAAGACACATCATGGTAAACCAGCCGCTCAGGGACTGGCTCGTTGCCGTCTGTATCTTGTATCCACTCAGCACCGCGGCGGTTGTGCTGCGGCTGCTGGCGGTGCACGTCCGGGGCAGCGGGTTGAAGCCAGCCGACTATCTCGTCATCTTGTCCTGGCTTTGCCAGACGGGCTATCTGATAGATGTCTCGGTCGAGGGTACGTTGAGCAGCAGTTCCCCCCTCGATTAGTGTTCTCCTACTTGGTGGGCCCGACTAAGCAAACCGGCTTGGGGGTCGCGCAGGACTGAGCCTCGGAGGATATGGCATGCACATCACTAGCCTGCCTCTCTACAGAATCATCCACTCCCTGAGGGTCAGTATCATGATGTGTGCGCGCCCACTCCACAGCGGAGAGAGAGATCCTTGACATTGACTATTGGCGCCAGGGATTCTGGATCTCGCAATGGTTTTGGGCATTCGGCGTGTCTTCCTTCCGCCTTGCCGTCCTGCTGCTCTACATGGACCTCTTCAGCGCCGACCAGGTTCGGTGGCGCGTCCTCGTTGGCACAGCCTCGGTCATCGTCGGCTATCTCGTCGCCTGCATTTTCACCATCTGCCTCCTGTGCCGGCCTGTCCAGTTCAACTGGGAGATAACCTTGGACGGTAAGTGCGGCAACCAGGTGGCCATCGAGTATTTCTCGGCAGCCTTCAACATGGTCCTCGACCTCTGGGTCGTCTACCTCCCGCTGCCGACCATCTGGACCCTCCAACTCGCGCCGCAGAAGAAATGGATCCTCACCGCCTCCTTCTCTCTGGGTCTTGGGTACGTAACTCCTTGTTATTGACATTTCAGATGATCTCCTGCAGCTTCACACGCATCCTGCTTACATCCACTTCCCAAAACAGAACAGCAGCAGCAAACCTCGGCCGCCTCATCCAAACCTTCCAATGCCAAACCTCAGCCGACGCAACGTTCTGCTTCCTCACCAGCTCCATCATCGTCTTCGCCGAGTTCTCCAGCGGCATCCTAGTCGCCTGCGTGCCGATGCTGGGCCCCCTCCTGCGCCGCCGCCGCGGGGGCAGCACGCCCGGGGGTCCCACCCCGTACAAAGACGGTAATTCTGACGGCCCTCGCCAGCGCACCATCGGGTCCATCCCGCTCAGGGGCTACAGGAGACACAAGGAGTCGGTGCTGGACGACTCGCTGTTTTCGAAGAGCGAGCCTGAGTCGGTGCACGCGGAGCCGACAGTGGAGGACATGGAGGCGACTACTGCGCTGGCTATGATGGCGGCGAATATGGGACATCGGGTGGAGGTCGGGTGGCCTCAGGGGAGCCGCAGTGGCTCTTCTGTTGAGATCCATGGGGCTTCTCCGGAGTACGGCATGTATCCACAGGAGTCGCGTGCCATTGTGAGGACGTTGGCGTACAATGTGGACAGGAGGTGAGAGGGGCGGGATGGAAGGAAGAGGGACGGGATGGAAGGAAGAGGGGCGGGATGGAAGGAAGAGGGGCAGGATGGAGGGAAGAGGGCCAGGTGCCCGATGCTGTCACTGTTTCGTATCTTGGTCGCGTCTGAATGTAACGAATTCGAGTTTGTGTGTGAAGATTGACCGTTAAGAATGCGACTGATGCGACTCCTGTTTTAATCCTCCGTCTCCGTCCATGTACCTGTGTTTGATGTACCTGTGTTTGATGTACCTGACTACCTAATGAGCTTTCTATTCCACGCTCGATGTCAACGAGTCAATACAGGGAAGTTGAAGCATCCTCTTGTTCCTCCATATAGCTTTCCATCTCCCCACCCACCCAAAAAATAATCAGGTCGCGCGGCAGAGTCTTCCGTCAACCTGCTGCGTCCATCCCTCACTCCCAACCGCACCCAAAGCGTAGAAGACGCCGTTCGGGTCATACTTGGATTTGATCTCACTCAGCCTGACCCAATTGGCTCCATAGAACACCGTCTTCCAGTCCGCCTGCTGAAAGTCGCACTCGTTGAGGTAGGCCGCCCCCCCGGGCGTCAAGCGTTCCAGGTGCGGGAGGAGGTCGTTCGTGATGGTGTCTGCGCTGCGCTGATTTTTTTCCCAGTCGGTCCAGTCAAAGAAGGTCCCGAACACAGCGCTGAAGATGGTCTCGCGCCAGTACGGGTTGATGCCAACGCCGTGCTCCGGCGCGTGGTTCGACACGTTGAAGGTCACACCGGAGAAGACGACCCCGCTGCTGCTGGTGATGCTGTGGATTGCAGCGGTCAACGCCGCCGAGCCGCCATTGCTCTGAGCGAGGGTTCGTGGGATGAGCCGCCCACCGATATTGAGATTCGCGGCGCCGGTTCCTGGCTGCTGGAGGAATCCCTCGAGAAACCCGGGGTGCTGCTCCGAGGCATATGAGTACGGAAGCTCCAGACGGTCCAGGGCGTCCAAAAATGGCTGCATCAGGGCATCCAGAGCCGTTTTGTCGAAACCCGGAGCAAACAGGGTCGCCAGGTTGAACGCGGTCGCCTCCACGTACCAGATCGCCTGGGTTCCGGCATCGTTGATCGCCGGTATGTGCTCGACAAACACCCGAACACCTTCCCAGAATGCGTCTGGAGACTGCGCCGTGGGTGGGAGGGCGAATGTCAAGTTGGCGGTGGACAATATGAGTGACGGATGGGCTTTGACCGTGGCCGAGAGGACGGCCGCATAGGTCCCGCCTCCCCCTCCGCAGAGTGCCCAGTGCAGGTCGGCGTGTTCTGCAGAGTCTGGTGACGCCACGACCACCTCTCCGGATGCTAGCACGACCTCCCACTCGAGCACCTGATCGACGGCTAGCCCGAACCGGGAGACCAAGGGCCCGTGGCCCCCGCCCTGCGAGTAGCCTCCCACCAGCCCAACCTCGGGGACATTGGCACCGACGACGAGGTGGCCGTGCGCGAGTGAAAACTCGTACGCCTCGGTAACCTGGACTCCCGCTCCGAACCTGAACGCCGTCCCGGAATAGCCGTTGCTGCGGTACTCCAGAATCTCTTTCGACTTCAGATGATGCGTCCAGAGCGCCAGGCTGCCGGCTCCGCTTGACTTTCCGTTGTAGTCGGCCGCCGTGTTGCGGATCACCAAGCGGATGTTGTGCGCCTGGGCGAACTGGAGCGTCGTCTGATAATCCCCGGGGCCGGTGGCATTGACCGAGTACACGGGGTAGTTGCCCATGGTGCACGGGGCGCTGGCGTCCAGAAAGGGGTTACAGGAATTGTTTGTCGGAAGGGACGCCATCATGGAAGAGGAGCTGTCGAAGTGTGTCTGCGGCAGAAACCAGGTGTTTTGGAGCACGCTGCACGCCGCGGCGTCGTAGGGGAACAGTGTGCTGTGGTGGCAGACGGCGGCTATGGGAGTGTTTGCGATCAGTCTGCCCCCGAGGGAACCGTTGAAGGCGTTCCACAGGTCAGGAGCAGGCCAACAGGCATCGCCGGGAAAGCAATGGCAGGAATCCTGGGCATCTCGATGTGCTACCGCATTGGGTAACGCATGAGCTGGACTTGTTAAAATAACAAGGGTGGATATGAGGGCAAGAAAGGTAGCTGACGGAGCCATGGCCAAAGCAAGGTAGAAAGTCTAGGTGTTGAGAAGGCCGGGTGGTGAACAGGGAAGTAAATTGGAGGACCTCAAAGAAAGGGACCTCGCGGTCTTTCTTAAAAGCGTGTAAGCGGGATGTTCGTCATGCGAGTTGCATGTTGCGGCGCGGAAAAGCGCGATGTAACTTGAACGTACCGAGATGTTGGACGTTATGGTGGATTGATGAATATTGGCACCACGGAAGGCACCGTAAAAATTGGGCTCAATTCTCTGTCCTTGTTCGATGATCTTGGACATGGTTGAAGTGGCATACGCGTGTCCCCAGGGCGCTCCTTTTCGCACCCAATCTTGGTGGGTCGGGGAGCTGACCACGGATACAGGCGGCCTGAGGCATCCGGCTTACTCATCACATCCAACATACTCTGCCTCCCAGCGCTGATCTGGCGATGTTTTTCCTTGGTGGTTGTCCTTTTCCATCGACCCAGACTGCGGCAGATCCTTCTCACGAGGCCCAATTACTTCCTTTCCATCATTAGGCGGCCGCATCGTCAAGATCCATCAAGTCCTCCCAATCCTTGTATTCAGCCGCCTCGGGGACCGCCCGGTCCTCTGCTTCACGTTCCATCTGCCTCATTTTATCAAGTTGATCAGAGATATCCACCAGACCCAGTTGCCTGACAAATCTATCGAACGCGTCGTTCAGGAGTGCTTTGGTCAGTCCGTCGGCAAGCATCTCTGCGCTGTTGGTGTACCTGACGGCTATGGACCCGCGTTGAACCTCCTGCCGCAGCCAGTGGTTATAGATATCCACGTGACGCAAGTTCGTCTTCAGGGTGGCGATCTCCGCTGTCACCAGTTGGATCGTCTGGGTATTGTCGCATTCGATGATGATCTTGTTGTCGTCCAGAGTCACACCCAGCTCCTCGATCAAACGGCTGACGTACATCTACTCTCTGGCGGTCTGGCTCAGGGCCAGTAATTCGGCTTCTGTGGTGGATCGTCACGGTGGGCTGTTTGTTGGCTCTCCACCCGATCATCCCACCGAACAGCTTCATTGTGTATGCTTGGGAGCTCCTGCGGTCGAGGGTGTTGTCTGCGTACGATGCATCGCTGGATGGCCGGAAATCGTCCTCCCCACCGAACTGCAGTCCCAATTGGCTGGTCCTCTTCAACTAGAGGATGACGTCGACTGCGGCATGATGCCTTAGTCCTGAGTTCGTCAGGAAGCGTGCCAATCGTGATATGGCAAACGCGATATCGGGCCTGGTCATGACAGCGATGTATAGGATGAATCCGACTTTGCGTTGATATATCGTGATCTCCAGCTTCGTCGCTAGGCCGTCAAATGGCATCAGCTCTTCCTTGCTCATCGGTATGGTGTATCGTGGTTCAGATTCGACCATCAGTGCGATCTTGTCGATATACGTGACTGCGACAGCCAGATCAAGCGTCTCTTGCGGTCACAGATGACTTCCATGCCGAGGAACCAATGCAAGTCGTGGCCACCTATGAGCTGGTATTTGTTCTTCAGCTTGTCCATGGCTTTCTGTGCCTCTGTCGTGACAAACTTATGGAACGCGATGACGATGTCGTCCACATAGAAGAAGATGATCATGCCGTCCTTGGTAAAGCAGCAGGGTTCGTGTGGGACGGGCTGGAACCCTAACTCGTGGAGGGTGTTGGTCAGCTCCCGTTGCCAGAGCAGTGGCGATTTTCTCAGGCCGTAGAGCGCCTTGTTGTGCCAGATACCTGGTTCTCTGTCCGGTTCACAATGAAGCCCACCGTGTTCCTCCCCTATCTTCTGCTGGATGCGGCTCGTTTCGCCCAGGCGCTCGTCACCAGGAAGGAACCCGTGCCCGTAAAGCCCCCCAGCGGCCATGGCCACTATGCCACTTACGTGTTTCCCGAGTTCGACTTGGAGCTGGACTGGTACTCCGAGGGACACACCGGGCCGCCGTCGGTCATCGTCATCAACAACACCGCGAGTTCGATCCAGCCGCGCAGCCTCCACGTCCCGTTCCCCTCGAGCCGCTCCTCACGATCCCCGGTCCCCCTCGAAGAGCGCTCTCTCGCCGACGATGTGTGCGGCTACTTTTCAGGCTGCGTTCAGAAGGCATTCAACAGTGAAGCCGTGGCGACCATGGCCAGAGGCCGCATCGCGACCTGGAGGTGGTGCGAGGCCTTTTACCACGGCAACCTGGACTACTTCCGCAGGAACAACTATGAGAAAATCAGGGACGGTGTCTTCCTCGGTTTGGCTCTTGGTTTTGCCACCAACATCATATCCACGGCGTTCGGCAACGCCTATCTCAACGGCCAGGCGGGCCAGGCCCACTACCCGACCAACGACATGTGCAACAAAAAAGACAACCTTGAAGCCGCGGCCCTGGATTTCGCTGCGGCTGGATACCAATTCTGCATGGCCATCAAGACATACCAAGGCACTCTCAAAGCTGCGACCCACTTCACGTCCGGAACCGTCACCGGTGACGAGCGTATCATTGACGGCGCAGTCAACTTGAGCCGTATGTTACTCTCAGCGCTTTGTTGCCCCTTTTCAGCTGTCTTGAGAGTCGTTTGCACTCACGACGCCCGAGCATAAAGCCCCCCAATTCCCCGAACAGGAGAGCAATGGCTGACATTGTTGGTGATTAGAGTTCTTCGTTTCCTCCGATTTTACCCAGTTCGCCGAAAAATGTACATCGCTGGGGGTTACTTGGAAGAGATCCACGATAGGGAACAATCCCCAGGGGTTCGTTGGGTTTATTTAGGGATTGGCAGCCCCCTCACTGCCTGCTTGGAACCAACAGCCTTGGCGCCGGTCCAAGTTTTGATCGTGTTGCAATGGCAGGGTAGGTGCATGTGGGGTGATGGTTGATAAGGTGTGCGGCGCATTTCCAGTTCTGAGACAGAGGCAGGAAGAGATGGGGCAGGGAGGGAGAGGCAGAGAGAGAGAAAGAGGCAGAGCGAGAGAGGCAGAGAGAGAGATCGTTTGGTAGGACAGTCGGGTGTGTTACGTGGAGGGGAAGAGAGGGGGGCACGGAGAGAGAGAGAGAGAGAGACAGAGAGACGTCGTTTTTGGTAGGACAGTCGGGTGTGTTACGTGGAGGGGAAGAGAGGGGGACACGGAGAGAGAGAGAGAGAGAGACAGAGAGACGTCGTTTTTGGTAGGACAGTCGGGTGTGTCAAGTAGTTGTCGTCGGGCAGTAAGGCCCACTCATAGCAAACAAACAACCAACGTTGAGCTACTTGGACTTGCGCCCCTTAAGTCCAAACATCCTCCCTTGCCCAAGGAACCAGTGACGTCGCGGAGAACCCGGGGTTTCTTCCCGACTCGTTACATCAACAACAAGCAAAAAAGAAGAGCTCGACAACACCAACGAACTGGAACCAGACAACGCACGCTCCGGTGCATAGAGCAAACAAATCGAGCGCCAACCCAACGCCCACCACCAAAGAAAAAATCGCAGCAGGGAACCACCCTCCCGAGCGGGCAAGGTTGAGCCAGGTACGGAACAGATCGGCCGTCATCCTCACGAGCAGTTCTTTGATCCACCAGGCATCGAGCAGCTGGACGCCCAGGGTTGCCAGATAGACGGCGAGCGCGGCCACCTTGTGCCGCCTTGCCGGTAGATACGGCACGAGCCAGAGTGTCCAGTCCGGCCGCATCTGTGGGCGCCCCTGTCCCTGTGGGTAGGAAGAGGACGGTGGCGAACCGATCGTAGGATAGGCTGCTGTTGGTGCTAATACCGGGGCTTCGATTTGCTCGCCTTCTTTCGGCTTGGAGGAACGGGATATGTCTTCGATGTCGTTTTCGTTATTGTTTCCGTTCCCGCTTTCGTTTTCGGAGGCGTCAGCCGGGCCGGTTAGGGTTGTCGCATCTTGATCCGCAGACTCCTTCTTCTTTTGCTCGTATATGAAACCGACGGTCAGGTGCAATTGCACGAGGAAGACGATGGCCAGCAACACTGTCCAGATCGGCCGCGGGTGGTTCACGGCCCCCGCGTAGGTGTGCCCCTTCCCTTGGTTGGCGGAAGGACGCATTGTGTTAGAGAGGACAATCGGAGGTTGTGAGTTTGTAGGTGGCTAGCAAGAGCTGGGAGGATATGTCACACTGCAGGGGAAAACTCGGTAGGAGGGGACCTGTGATGGAGTCGGTGAAAGGCATGGATTCAATAGGTAGCCGAAGGCGCTATTTAAAGGCAATGGTGTCACGGAACCAAACCTCACCCCAGTGGCTATCTAATCAGGAGCTCCACTCTC
>MU855484.1:0-55104 GCA_033296695.1 Staphylotrichum tortipilum | reverse complement strand
TCCCCCACCACCCAAGCCCCGGACACGACCAGCGACAAACCGCTCTCCTTCCACCCCTGGCCGGCCGCGGCCCTCCCCTACCTCGGCGCCGAGGCCTACTACCCCGATTTCCTCCTCTTCTTCCAATCCGAGATCCGGCGGATGGGGTCGTGGCAGGCGGTGCTCTCGCGGTACCTGTTTACACCCGGTGAAGATGAGTTGTTGGTGAGGTTGTTTGCGGGGTTTCTGCACCCGCTCATCCAGCTCATGTATGGCGTGGAGTTTGGGCTGGAAGCGGTGGTTGCTGAGGGGTTGGCGCAGGCGGCTGTGCATTCCGCTGAGGGGGTGGGCGGGTTTTTGAAGGATGCTGAGGAACTCTCCAAGGAGAAGGGTGGGCGGGAAAGGGTGATGGAGTTGATTGGGGAGGTGAGGGGGGATACAGAGGTGGCGGGGGCTGCGCGGGGGACGGATGCGAATAAGATACGGGATGGGGTGTTGGGGAGGGCGAGGGGGGCGATGGTCGCGCTCGCGGCAAGGGTGAGGGTGGAGGAGGGGGAGGTGGAGGAGAGGACGGCCGAGATGTTTGACGCGGCGGTGTTTGTGGCGATGGCGGCGGCGCTGGTGGAGCGGGGGAAGGAGGCAAAGGTGGATTTCTTTTTGATGTGAGTCTCTGTCTGATTTGTGGTGTTTTGATTCTCCGGGGCGGGTGAGGGGGGAGTTCAGGGGCAAGTCACTAACCGCCCGACAGGCACCACGTCAACGCCAGCCCGTTCTTCGTCACCATCAACGCGCAGGACTGGATCCCCGCGTCGGCCAAAGCGCGCCTCCTCGAGTGGAAGATGCGCATGGACCTGCTCGAGTACGCCGCCCGGGGCGTGCCGGAGCTCTCCGCCGAGAAGCTCGCCGCGTACCAGCCGCGGACGCCCGACGCAGGAGGATCGCTGGCAGGTAATTACGACAGCCCTGCGCATGACATCCCTCCGTCTCATCCATTCAGCCGCTGACTGACACGCGTGAACCAACAGAGATCATCGCCCGGCTGCACGACTTCCAGGACGATGGCCATTCCATCAAGCTGGGCCGGGCGGCCGTCATCTGCCACGACGTGTGCAACAAGTACAAGGGCAAGGAGTGGCTCCAAATCAAGGGGGAGGACATGTGGAAGAAGGTCTGCCATTTGATCGTCGACTCGGTCAAGGCTCCCGGGGCGTGTTGGGTACGCAGCGCGGGCTTCCACGAGGCTTGGAAGGTAGGCCCGGTTGTTCTGCTACGGGTGAACAAATTTGGGCAAGAAGCTGACTGGAACAGGACATCCCGGATATCGCCCCAAAGTTGTGATAGGAACGAACTTGGGGTCAGGAGTATGGCGTTTAGTGGGCAACAAGATCATTCAACGCCTTTCCTATGCCTGCATATTCTAGCCCAATCCATTCCTCCTCGCTCTTTACGTCCTGCTCTGTGATATCGTGTATTGTTACCTCGCCCTTGGCCGGGAACACCTTGATACTCGCGCCCTTATTATACCCTAGCTTGCAAGCAGCGACCTGGTCCTGTGCTTGGCCCAGCAGGTAGTCTATAAGTCCCGCCACTGCGAATCAGCTATAGAGAGTCCCGGAGGGATTGATTACTGCTCCTATAGCTGGCCGACTGGCGCCCTAGCCTGCTATATAACTAGTCCCCCCCAATATGTATCTAACTATTAGTTACTCCATTTAGTAGAAGCTATTAACTGTGCTTTGAGACCCTGGATCTGAACGAGCTTTTGCCCCCTAAAGATCACTGACTTTCAATATTAGCTCTTAGGGACTGAGAAGACATCGAGAGCAATTCTGGCAAGTGACGCCCCCTCGAAGCGGTAAGGCTGTGGTATTGAGCGACTGTGGTGTCGCGAAGTGGCGTATGGTCTAGACTCCAAGGTCTGGTATCGGGTCTACAAGATAACATTGCCCAGTACACAAACATGAATTACCTCAACGGGTTGATTGATCTAGTTATATGTAACTACCAGATATCGGATCCGCGGATCAGCAGGACTACAGAGGCTCAACATCGGCATGTTCAAAGCGCTCTGCGGCGAAGACGCTATGTAGGCTATCGACAAGTCTGGATTTGCCAAGCAAGTCGGGCGAGAGGAGGAGTTCCAATAAATGTAATCTGTATTTAGTAAATATATCCTTGGCGCAGGCGGCTTTCTCTGGCGGCGGAAGAGTCGCGACAGCTCGACCATGGATGTGGCATCGACCAAGGAAATCAATCTTCCGCGAGCTCTCCAAACTACGCGTGGCCATCGCCCAAGCCAAAACAAGAAACCTCGCCCAAGTTCCATTCTCTAGGCCCATCAAGTATTATCAGCATCTCCCCCCTCCCTCAGACCTCAAACAAAAACAACCCAGGCCGGGCCGGCGACAGGTCAAAGAGGAGCCGCGGCGAGTAGGTAGGTTGCTTGAAGGCCTCGGCGGGGAACAGCCACAGGCCGATGGCTGTGCACGGCAGGCGCTCCATGCTCTCAGATGTCTCGGTGTCCAGCACATAGCCCTGCTTAGGCATCATGATGGAACGGGGGAATATGCGCAAGTCGGTCTCGTGGAGCCACGTGCGAGAGTGCTGCCAGTCGGCGGCCTCCTCGCGCAGGTGCCTCGCCAGCTCCGCGCGCGGTCCCGGCTCCACCCCTCCCCCTCCGTTCTCTTCCATCGCCAGCATCCTGCCCGCCATGTTCATCGGCAGCCCAAAGCGCGTGGCCGACCTGTTCATCCGCAGCAGCTCCTCCCGTTCGTATTTTGGCCAGACGAGACGGGGGCAGACGTAGAGGCGCGGCCCGGCGTCTCCAGCCATGTTACACGCCCCCGGTTGCTGCTGCTCTGCGGCTCTGGTGATGCCAAAAGCTTACTCTAGCTGCTTCCAGCCGCGGACGAGCAAGCGCGGGTCATCGCCAAGCGGCAGTTGCCGAATATCGATATCGACGCCGGGCCGCGGGTCGGCGTCGAGCCAGTGAAAGGCGCCGGCGGGGTGTTCCCGGCGGGCGAGGGGCAATGTCTGGGCGAAGTGATACTGGTACACCTCGTGCGATGGCCACTCGCCCAGGCCGCGATAACTACGATTCCGGAAGCCGATGACGAAGAGCACGGAGCGGAGGGTACGCTGGAGCATGTCGGTGAACGACGCTGCTGCCCTGGGATGGAGGTAGTCGGGGGTTAAATAGAAGGGTAGCGAGCCCGCGACCTCCCAGTCATAGTAGAATGACCCCTTATTCAGTGCAAGGTGAGCAACGCTATCGTAAAGACGCATACTGTTAGCTGCCTGCCCGGCGAGAACCAAGGACTCGCTCGCATACATACCCTTGCCCCTTGCGGTCGTAGGCCTTGATGTCGTGTAGAAGGTCAGCCAGCAGGATGTGTGACACGGCGTGGCCTGGCTTGCACTGGGGCTGGATCGAGACCACATCGTAGGCTGGGTTGAGGTACAGGACCCGGTCTCTCTGCAGCCCGAAGAAGGGCAGCTGCACGCGGTAGAAGGCGAGCGCAGCCCGCCTCGCCTCGCGACTCACCCACAGCAACGGGCTGTAGGCTCCGGCAGGACCTTGATGGCCGCCGCACCAGCTCAGCACATAGTCTCGACCGCTGACGATGTTGCCAAGAGCGTTGCGGTGGCTGTAGTACTGGGAACCATGGCCTGAGTGGACGGCGGCATCCTCGCCGGCAGCGGCGCAGATGTCGAGATCGATCATGCGGTGCCGCCGGAGGCAGGCCAGCCAGAGGTACCGGCGCAGCTCTGGGGGGAGACGGGCAAAGGGAGCCCACGGGGCGGCATGGCGGGGTCCCTGCGGTTCCCAGCGTTGGAAATGCACATCGTTGAAGAGCCTGGGCGGCGTTGGCGTTGGCGTGGCTGTGGCTGTGTCTGTGTTTGTGTGGGTTGTTGGTGCGGGAGTCTGGTCCATGATCAAGTAGGTAAAAACAAGAGGCCCAACGTGCTGGGGATGAAAATAGGTCGCCCAGGGGATGCGTCTGGGCTCGCTGCCTTTTGTAGCCGTGCCGCCCGCACCAAGCACCAGGGCTGAGGGTCGTTGATTGTGGCCAGGCCGGCGCACAAAAGCGGGGGGAACCCTTTGCATCAGTATAGCATATACAGATTAGTAGGCAACAAGGTCAACCACCCCAAAACAAACTACTTGGTATCAACCTGGATTCCCAACGCCTTTCCTATGCCTGCCTATTCTAGCCCAATCCACTCCTCCTCGCTCTCCATGTCCTGCTCCATGATATCGTGTATCGTCACCTCGCCCTTGGCCGGCAACGCCTTGATACCAACGCCCTCATTATTACCCCCTAGCTCGCCAGCAGCGGCCTGGTCCCGCGCTTGGCCCAGCAGGTAGTCCACCATGTACACGTTTTCGTCGGCCAGCCGCCTCACCTCGTCCTTCATCTTGCCCACCGCGCGCGCCACGATCCGCAGCTCCACGTCCACCTTGCCCCGGTTGGCCGTGAGCCACGCGCCGTGCTTGTCCACCAGCGCCTTGATCCAGAGCAGGCAAAACTCGACGTGCGGTGACTGCTCCGTCTGCGCCGCCACGTACCGCAGCAGCCGCGCCACGTACACGATCGGGAAATGCTCGACGACCAGCCCAATGTCCGTGTACGGGATGGCCTGGAAGACGCGCTGGATCAGGCCGGCCTCGTTCAACCGGAACGCCATGACCAGCGCTTTGAGGTAATCCTTCTCCTGCTCCAGCACGGCGAGCGTGGACGCCGGCGTAATCTCCATGTTGAGGTCGAACGGGTCGAACTGCACGGTGCTGTCGAGGCTGTAGATCAACAAGCCTTCGGTCGACGCTGCGCAGAAGGACGTGCCGCTTGGCGAGAATCCAATACCCGTCACCCGCACCTCTGGCATTTTCCTCCTCGCCGAGGGGTCGCCCCGTTTTGCGCCGGGTAATGACCTGTCGATGCGGTCTTCCAGGTCGGACGCGTCGCCTTGCTCGTCCAGGAGCCCCGCAGGCCCCGCTTCTGTGACCAACTTGCTGTTGAGGAACTCTTGGGTGCCCGAGAGTGAGAGGTTGACGCTCACGGTGAACTTCTTGAGAAGCACCATGGTGGTGACCGAGTACAGGCAAATGTACTTGCTATTCCCGCCTGCCAGGAGGCAGGACCCATCCATGCTGTAGCGGACGGTGTTGAAGCTCTTGGTCCCCGCCACGTTTGCGGCGGCCCTGCGGTCTGTGATTCTGCGGCCACCCGACACGTCACGACGGCCGTCGACCCCGGACACTTGTTGGGCTTCCGAGACAGACCAGAATGATAATTGGCCGTCCAGCGTAGAGATGGCGACCTGAAGCGAATCTGGCCTGAACGCGATGTCCAGGACATCCGACTGCAGCTGCAGAGGCTCGCTTGTTTGCGTCCGATTGAAGATGGACCATATCCTTGCGGTCCTGTCCCAGCTACCGCTGACCAGGAGCCCGCCATTGGGAGCAAACGCCAGCGACGAGACCGGCCCCTCATGGCCAGACAAGCGGTCGAGCAGTTGCCCCGTCTGTACGGACCAGATGTGGATGTCGAATGAGTCAATAGACCCCGCGGCGACTACCTCGCCGCTGGGATCAACTGCCATGCAGGAGAACGACAACCTCTCCGGGGCCGTGAATGTCCTGAAGTTCCGGTACCTGATCAGGTCCCATGCGCGGATGGACCCGTCCAAGCTCGCCGTGAAAAGAACGTTGCCCTTCTTTGCAAACTCGCACGCCGTGACGCCGCTCGTGTGCTCGGAAAAGGTGACAATGCAGAACCCGGACTCGATATCCCACACCTTGATCTTGCCGTCGTCGGCCGTCGTGACAATGCGCTGGCCGTCGGGGGAGTAGACGAGGGCGTTCATGGCGTCGAAGTGGCCCTGCTGCTTGAGAATGTACGACTCGGACTGCCACTCCCACACAAGAAGCTGGCCCAGCTTTGAGGCGCCGAAAGCCAGCCACTCGCCGCTCTTGTTGATGGTGACAAAGTTGATCTCGTTTTGCGAGATGCTGAGCGTGTGGATCATGTTGAAGTCGGGCATCTCGTACAGGCCAAAGATGCCGTTCGAGAAGCCGGCGACGAGCAGGTTTGATTCGGGGTGGAAGGCGGCGCAGCGGAGGGTGGCCGAGTTCTGCATGAAGTAGTGCCGGTTGACAATCCTCCACCGCATGTCCTCGTCGTCGACCATCTCGTCGTCCTCCTGGCCCGGCTTGGCCGTGTACTGCCAGTCAAAGACGGCGCCATCCTTGCTGACGGTGTAGATGGTCTCCTGGTCCTTGGAGAACCAGGCGCCAACGACGCCCTGACGGTGCCCGGCCAAGACGGTGGGGGTGAAGCCCTGCTCCGGGTTCAGGCTCCATATCCTCGCCGTCAGGTCCTTGGAGGCGCTCAGGAAGAAGCGCGAGTCGCTGGACCACTCGATGTGGCGGACATCGTCAAAGTGCTGGGTGTGGGTGTGGTGGCGCACGAAGGGAGCGAACTCGAGGTCGCCGGCGGCGTTGGAGTCGGGGGTAGAGGGCACGTGCCAGACCTCGATCTTGCGGCCTAGGCCGACAACGAAGTAGCGTCCCGAGGGCGAGAACGAGAGGGCCGTCACCTTGGACTTGAAGGAGAAGTGGTACAACACGACGCGGCGGGGGACGTGGGTCAGCACGGCCTGGCCATCCTCGTCGATGGAGAGCAGGAGGTTGCCCTGCGGGGTGAGGCCGATGCGGGCGATGTTCTTGCGGTGGGCGAAGGGGAGGGTGTACGACTTGTTGCTGGGCGCGGGGGAGGGGGAAAGTTAGCTCGATGGCCCGTTCTACTGTCCAAATCTGAGTGAGGCTGGATGGATGGAAGCATGAAATGCATACTCGACGAGGTTGAAGACGGTGACCCTGTTGCCGACGGGCGAGAACAGGTGCGTGCCGTCGGGGCTGAAGAGCAGGTTGCCCTGGCAGTACACGGTCCCCAGCAAGTTGGAGAATTTGAAATCCGTCTTCATGGTTGGCCGTGGTCCATTGCCCAGTCCTCCAGTGCTGCAATGCTGCTGGGATCCTGAGGTCTTCCCCAGTAGATACAGACCTGGCAGATCAGAATACCGCCGCTGCTCGCCGCCAAAAAATCTCGACCCTTTGGGATGGCAGGTCAACTTTTTAGTGGGGCTGTGTGGGGTGGCCCGGCAAATCCTTTCTCCTCAGCTCCGACGGTACCTGGCCCTGGCTTGGCCCTTGGCGGTCTTGGCGAGGACCTGATCTTGGCTGCTTTGGGCGACTGGGGAAAGTGGAAAGGGGGAAGACGACCCACTCAATTTTGAACGCGATGTGTGTGCTGGGTCGAGTTGACTCTCTGGCTGCTGGGGGGGCTGTTGCTGGGGGGGCTGTTGCTGAGGTGCTCCGTGCACGACGACAGCCAGCCAGCCAGCAGCTCGCGCGCCCACTCGTCGCTCGCTTCCCAATGGTCGGGGTCGTCGTCTGGTAAATTTGCCAGCCAAATTCCCCTGAAGCAGCTCCTCCCCCCGACTCCATTCCCGCATCTCGTGCACTGGACTGCAACCCATCGCCCCTTCTCCTCCGCGACACCATCCCCCCCTCCCCAAATCTCCAATTGCACCCGCTGCGCCTTTGGCAGTAGACCTTTTGATACCCTCATCCCTTGTACTTCGTTTCCCATCAGACATTACCGCAGTCATGGCTCCTGCCACTGCCGAGAGCGCCTCGCCCATTGGCATTGCCAACCTCCCGAACCAGCGGCACAAGATTGTCGCTAAGAGGGGTGCCGCGTTTACGATTATGGTCAGCAGAGCCCGCTGCCCGCCCGCCTGCTTCCGCGCAGTGCTCCGTAGTCCTGCTGCCGAGCGCGCTGGCTGTCTCCTCCGGTTGTCCTGGCTGCCCGTGCTGACCCTCCTGCTGCTCCCTAGGTTGCTGGCGAGTCCGGCCTCGGCAAGACCACCTTCATCAACACGCTCTTCTCCACCACCATCAAGAACTATGCCGACCACAAGCGCCGCCATCAGAAGCAGATCGACAAGACCGTCGAGATCGAGATCACCAAGGCCGAGCTGGAGGAGAAGTTCTTCAAGGGTACGCACCAGCACACCCACCTCCGGCTCTCGCGACGCGTGGCGTACCGTGGTGGCTTGGGGATGCTCCGCAGAGTGACACTGGCCGACTGAACTGACCGTTAACCCCCTTAGTCCGCCTGACCGTCATCGACACCCCCGGCTTCGGCGATTATGTCAACAACCGCGACTCGTGGATGCCCATCATCGAGTTCCTCGACGACCAGCATGAGTCCTACATGCTCCAGGAGCAGCAGCCGCGCCGCCAGGACAAGATCGACCTCCGCGTCCATGCCTGCCTGTACTTCATCCGCCCCACCGGCCACACGCTCAAGCCCCTCGACATTGAAGTCATGAAGCGCCTGTGCTCGCGCGTCAACCTGATCCCCGTCATTGCCAAGGCCGACACCCTCAGCCCCGTGGATCTTGCTAAGTTCAAGGCGAGGGTGAGTTTTTGCGCTTTGATGCTGCTGCCATTGTTTATTGTGGCACCAATCCGAAACTGACACCGCTCTCAGATCCGTGCCGTCATCGAGGCCCAGAACATCAAGATCTACCAGCCGCCGGTCGAGGAGGACGACGAAGCCGCCGCCCAGCACGCCCGCAGCCTCATGGCCGCCATGCCCTTCGCCGTCATTGGCTCCGAGAAGGACGTTAAGACCAATGACGGGCGCATCGTCAAGGGCCGCCAGTACTCGTGGGGCGTTGCCGAGGTCGAGAACGAGGACCACTGCGACTTCAAGAAGCTCCGCTCCATCCTCATCCGCACCCACATGCTGGACCTCATCCACACCACCGAGGAGCTGCACTACGAGGCGTACCGCGCGCAGCAGATGGAGACGCGCAAGTTCGGCGAGGCCCGCCCGAGAAAGCTCGACAACCCCAAGTTCAAGGAGGAGGAGGAGGCCCTGCGCAAGCGCTTCACCGAGCAGGTCAAGATCGAGGAGCAGCGCTTCCGGCAATGGGAGCAGAAACTCATCGCCGAGCGCGACCGCCTCAACAAGGACCTGGAGCAGACACACGCCCAGATCAAGCAGCTCGAGGGGGAGCTGGAGCAGCTTCAGGGCAGCGCTGTCCGCAGCCACGGACGTCGCTAGGGGACCACCGTCGCTTCACGGTACTGACCTGTCTCGTTGTCGCCGCCCGGATCCTGAGGGTCAACCTGCTCGGTTCCTTACCGCTGCCGCCTTTCTCTGCTCCCCTTGGCTTATTGTGAAGTATTGCAGTGCGGTGGCTGGCTGTTTTGACAGTCGATTTGGTTGACTCGCGCGCGCTTTTCCCTCGTGGTGTTGGGGCCGTTTTGTTTTTCATTTGTTTTCTTTTTCTCTCTTTCGACTACCCCCGTCCCGCAAGTTTATTCTCAAGTAGCCAAACGGGCCGGAAAAGGTGCGCTGATTCTCGGGGAAGGCGGGAGGAGAAAGAAGGGAAGGAGAGAGAGGGAAAGGGGGCTACAAGCTCGGTTCGACGGACCTGGATCTCGTAGTCAATCGCTGTTGTCGTCGTTGTCGTTTTTTTTTTTTTTGCCCACAGAGAGAGGGAACCCCTTCCTTACTTGCCACTACCCCCCCCCTTTTTTATATTTCGACTTAGGAATGATGTAATTTAGCTGCCCCTTTCATGATACCAGATAATGAGAAAGGGTGCCTGCCTGTCTGCCTTGGAGAAAGAGGAAAAGCAAAAAGCTACAGGTTGTTTGGGTGTAGTTGTCGAGGCGGAAAAGCTGGGGCAACTGTTGTTGATCTGTGACAGAGAGACGAGACTGAGCTATCCTAGTACATACATTCCAGACGTACTAACCTATCCACGTCGAATAAACCCTGCCCATGCCCCCTCTTCCCACCTCCCCCCCCCTCGTCACCTCTCCCCCCTTCTCCTCCGGCTCTCACTCACACTTGTCGAAACAAAACGTTCGTGCAATTTGTGTGTCTTGATTTGAAAGAGAGGAAAGCAGACTGAAGCTAACTTAGTACATACATTCAGACGTACTAACCTATCCACCCCCCCTCTTCATCCCTCCCCCTTACCCTCTTCATCCCCCCTCCCCCTTACCCTCTTCATCCCTCCTCCCACCCTCAGGCTCTCGCCCACTCACACAGCATCCATAGTCGCCCGGGTCGTCAGCTGCTCGTTCTTGTTGCCCAACTTGGAAATCTGCAGGAACGCGTCCACGCCGTAGCCCTCGAGGGAGTGCAGCGCGAGACTGCCCGCCCAGTACTCGGCGTAGACGCGGCTCAGGGGGAGGCCCATGCCCAGGCGCAGGTTGGGCGGGCGGCCCGACAGCGAGGCGAGCGAGGAGTTGACGTCGCGGCCTAGGTCGTCGTCGTGTCGGATCCGGACCGCGCTGCGGGGGACTTCGGCGGCGGGGACTGCTGCTGCTGTTTTGGGTGGCCGGTGCGGCTTTTGATGGTGGGGGTGGTTGTGCTGGTGCAGAGCTGCCTCGGCGTGCTCGTCCACCTGCAGCTCTTGCATCGTCGCGGCCATCTTGGGGACCTTGCCCAGGTTGGCCAGGATCTTGCCGCTGGCGGGGCCTTTGCTGAAGGACCAGAGGTAGGGCAGGCTCTCGCGGGGGATGCCGCCGCCCTGGTCCGAGATGCGGATGATGACGTGCTGCTGGCTCTCGCAGATTGTCACCTCGATCGGGGGCGGGGGCTTGTTGTCCGGGTCGCGGCGACGCTGGTGCTTCTCGGCCACGGCCTGGACCGAGTTTCGCAGCAGCTCGCCGATGATGTACTCGAGGTGGCTGAGGATGTAGGGGAAGTTGGCGCCGAGATGGCCGTCGATGCGGATCTCGGGCAGGGCGACGTCCGGGCCGTAGGCGCGCTGGAGAATGTCGCGGACGGCGCCGGCGCAGCGCGAGACCACGTCCTTGGCGACGCACTTGAGGAAGACCTCGCCGATGAACTCAGACTCGGGGACCTTGGCACTGCCGCCGGGGGCGGGCCGGTGCGCGTGAAAGGTGTGGGTGAGGGCGAGGTGCTGCTCGGCGATGACGCGGCGGGAGATGCGCTGGAGGATGGGTGTTAGAGAGGGTGGGGAGTTGAGGACCGCGGAAGACAAGGGCAACAAACAGCTCGGAGGATGGTGTTCATGAACTTGTCCAGCTCGGAGGGGTCTATCAGACCGTTGCTCTCGAGAATGCCCATGCCCAACTTGGGAATCACCGTCAGGTGGGCCTTGAGCATGGAGCGTATGATTTTGCAGAAGCGTTCATTATCGTCGAGTGTCTTAATCTCCTTCACTTTCCGGAACGTGTCGAAGGCAGAGTAGTACAGGTCGTAGACCTCGTTGATATGTGGGTTCGTGACGACGACGTAGGGCAACTGTTGCATGTCGCGGATCCGATGGGCAATCCTGGCGAGGGGAAGCCGGTCAACAGAAGCTCTAGATAATAACAAGATGAGGAGAGGCACCTACCTCGTGGGCAACTCAGTCCGCACGTAGTTGGCTGAGCTGATCAGCCTCGACTCGGTTAAGGAGCGGCCAAACACCATAAGCTGGCGCAGACTGATGGGGCGGGCTTCCTTTGCGACCCATCTGGTGGTGCGAGCAGGAGTGAGCAGGACGGCACGGGCAAGTATCGAGGGTTGGGGCAGGGCGGCAGAGGCTCGTACTCATCCAGGACCGAGACAGGACGCCATTTCGGGCTCGGGCTCGGGCTCTGCGAGTGCCACATCCTCGACTGTCTCTGGTGCATCTGGCGCTGCCAGTGGTACTGCCCATGGGCTGCCATGCCCAAATGCCCACCCCCCATCGTCAACCGGGCGGGCGCCGTGGCATGGTGCACCGAGAAGCGCGGCATGCCGTCGATGCCATGCGCGGAGAGCGGCGTATGGAGGTCGACTCGGCGGCCGTTTGCAGTGTTGGTGTCGGGGACGTGGTCAGGAACCGAAGGGGAGCTGCGAGTTGGATGGAGCTTGACGAGTCACTCGAAGCTCGGCAAGGAATTGGTGTGGCCGGGGTTTACATCGGGATCGGGGGTGCGAGATGGCAATTATATATAGGGGGACAGCTATGGACCGAGTCACAGCTACTACGCTGGGCGGGATTCAGTCATGGTGTGTGCATCTCGGGTAGCTGGGTGGCCTGGCCGGGTGGGCTGGATGATGGCTGGCCTGCGATATCGCATCCGAACAGACAAGAGATCGAGCTTGGGATGACTGAGCCAGGGTCACTGGCTGGGGCGCCGAGCTCACCCGACCCCACATCTTAGCCGTGGCACAAAGAGCGGGGACAGGCGAGGCACAGGCGAGGCCACTGTGCGAGAGATGGCCATCTGCATCGGGATACACTGTATGGTTCATGCGCTGCGCTGACGGGCTGCCCTGCTGGCTGGCCGGGATTTTCATTCCCCTTGGAAAGTGACCATCTCAGGCTCCCAACACATAATAATACACTGCCGTCAACGAGCAATCACAGGCAAATCTATCCCATTTTATGTGTGTCGGTGAGAAGCAGCGTCGCTTCGAGCTGCAGGGGTCGCGTGTTGCACAGTATGGATGCGCACCTTGCTGGGGCTGCCAAGGCCGCGTCCTTGGCCCTGCCTGGTGCCCCGCTATGAGAAGGATCCATAGAGGGAAGGGAACAAAACCCTTCAAAGCATGTGCCTTGCAGTCTGGACAAGCAGGTTCACCAGGTTCACCAGGTTCACCAGACACATGTCCAATAACTCCCTGGATTCCTGGAGAGTCTCAGAAGGGTATCCAAAATCTGTGTTCATTCCTGCCTCCGTGTCCACCCAATGTCACTCTTGTCGCAGCCCCAGCTGCAGTCGCAGGGCTGGGGGAGGAAACAGCTTGCACGTCTCTCTCTGAGCCTTGGGGCCCTGGGCCCAGCACATCCGTGGTCTCTCGGTACCCCACGTCATTGGCCATTGGGGGGCTTGTGTTGCGAGACAAGTCCCTGTGAACACAATGCGTTAGAGAGCTACATGAATCTCCGTGTCCCAGGCAGCACCGGCAGGCACCCTTGCGGTAGCCACTGACATGCCTGGCCTCGAGGTACACCCTGGAATTATGTGCCGAAATGGCCCCAAGTTGTGCTGCGCCCTCTTGCAACACCAGGCAGGGAGCCAGGTGCTGCAGCTGTTCCAAGCAGCCCGTTCCTCTTTGACGCCCGCCCCTGGTACTGGTACTGGTAGCTCGCCAAAGTCAACGAAACTTTGTTGCGTGCGTGTTGCTGCTCGCTGGCTGCCCCTCCCCTCCTCCAAGCAACACCGTCCAGCCTTTTGGTATTTTTCCCCCAACGACAGCCCTACCACCCCCCGTGGCTGTCCGACCTCGTCCCCGGTCGTATTAGCAATCCCTCTCTTTTGCCTCTGGAATTCGTCACCAAACTGCCCAGCCCGGCACGCAGTGGACAGCGGCTCTGAGCGCCCCTCACCCTGCGGGAGCTCTTGACTGATCCGTCATCGCCGACGAGTGCCTTCCCGGACAACGAGGCCCCTCCACACGATGGTGAGTTCCTTTCACGCGCCCGCGACCAAGGAATCAGGGTATCACGGAATCAAGGAATCGACACGCCATCCTCGCCCTCGCATCCTTGCATCCTCACTCCTCACTCTTCTCCCCGACTGGCTTGGTTCAACCCCATCAGGTCGCTTCCCGCTCAGCCTCCTCCCCTCGCTTGCATTCCATCTTCATTGACCCTTCCCCCACGAGCCGCTTGCATCCGCCGCGCCAACACGCCCCTCTCCCTCCTCCCGCCTTACTCCTCCCTCCTCCTCCTCCTCCTCCTCCTCCCCCCTCGCGTCCTGATCGCCAATCACGGATCACGCGATGGACGACGACGACGCTACCCCGCCTACCGGCGCCTTCGCTAACCTGACCCTCGACCAGGACGACAACCAGAACCATGAGGCCGCGTCGCCCAACACCATGGTGGTCGATGCGCCCGAGGAGCACGTTGTCGAGCCGAATGGCACCGAGGCTGAGGACGTCGCCATCATCAACCCCGATCCCATGGACACCGACAGCCTTCTGGCAAGCGACTGTACGTGGCCCCCGGCCCCTCCTCCCCCCTCCCCCCCCCTTCCCCCAAGCTGCCCGCTCTCCCGCTGTCAACCGACACCGCGCTGACCCCGCCCCCGCCCGCCCGCAGATGAAGCCATGAAGGAGCATGTGCTCCAGCCGCTCGTCGAAGAACCCAAGATCCTCGAGGACCAAGTACACACGTGGTCGGTGGAGGGGTGGAGAGCCTTGTACAAGAAAGAACATGGCCCGATATTTCATGCAGGTGGCTACCCATGGTATGTGCCGAACCCCCCGCCGGCGACACGCTCTCGGGTACAGCTACTTACTGACTTTGGGCGCCCGCTGCAGGCGAATCCTCCTCTTTCCGTTCGGCAATAATGTTCTCGATCAATGCTCCATCTACCTCGAACACGGATTCGAAGCGAACAAGGTGCCCGAGGACTGGAGTTGCTGCGTCCAGTTTGCCCTCGTGCTGTGGAACAAGAATCACCCCCACATCTTCCACCAGCACTCGGCCCACCACCGCTTCACCAAGGAGGAGAGCGACTGGGGGTTCACCCGCTTCCTCGAGACACGTAAGATGTTCAACGCGGCGTGGGAGAATTCCGACCGGCCCCTCATCGAGAACGACGCGGCCAACATCAGCGCCTACGTCCGCGTCGTCGAGGACGAGACGGGCGTGCTGTGGCACAACTTCAACAACTACGATTCCAAAAAGGAGACGGGCTACGTCGGCCTCAAGAACCAGGGCGCCACGTGCTACCTCAACTCGCTCCTGCAGTCATTATACTTCACCAATGCCTTCCGCGAGGTCATCTACCGCATCCCCACCGAGCAGGACGAAAACATGAACAACAGTGCCTACACCCTCCAGCGTCTCTTCTACCAGCTGCAAACCTCTAACACGGCCGTCGGCACCGCTGAGTTGACAAAGTCGTTTGGCTGGGAGACACGCCACATTTTCGAGCAGCAGGACGTCCAGGAGCTCTCGCGGAAACTCATCGACCGCATGGGCGAGAAGATGAAGGGAACCGAGTTTGAAAAGGCGCTGCCCCAGATGTTCAGCGGCAAGATCAAGACGTACATCTCGTGCATCAACGTGCCTTACGAGTCGAGCCGGATCGAGGATTTCTGGGACGTGCAGCTCAACGTGAGCGGGAACGAGAGCCTACAGGACAGCTTCAAGGACTACATCCAGGTCGAGAAGCTCGACGGCGAGAACCAATACTTTGCCGGCGACCAGTACAAGCTGCAGGACGCCGACAAGGGCGTCATTTTCCAGAGCTTCCCGGACGTCTTGCATCTACAGCTCAAGCGCTTCGAGTACGACGTGGATCGGGACGCCATGATGAAGATCAACGACCGCCACGAGTTTCCCGAGGAATTCGATGCCTCGCTCTACCTGGACAAGGACGCCGACAGATCGGAGTCCTGGGAATACCAGCTTCACGGCGTGCTGGTGCACAGCGGTGACCTTAATGCGGGCCATTACTATGCGTTCCTGAAGCCCGACAAGGAGGGTTGGTGGTACAAGTATGACGACGACAAGGTCACCAAGGCCACGAAGCGGGAAGTCCTCGAGGAGAACTTTGGTGGCCCCTTTAAGCTGCCCAACGGCCAAGTGCGCACCCTCAGCAACAAGAAGGGTCCAGTCATGCGGCCCAACAGCGCTTACATGCTGGTCTACATCCGCAAGTCGAGACTTGACAAAATCCTTTGCCCGGTCACCGAGGAAGACACGCCGGAGCATCTCCGTAAGTTTTATCCAGGAGGGAAAATGGTACTGAGGTTTCGGTTCCCCGGAAGTTGACTGTTGTTTATAGAGCGGCGATTTGAGGAGGAGTACGCTGCCCGCGAAGCCCGCCGCAAGGAGCGGGAAGAGCAACATCTGTACCTTGGCGTGAAGGCCATCACAGAAGCCACCTTCCAGCAGCATGGGGGTACCGATCTCACCAACTTTGATCTGACGCCGGAGCAGGACCCCGCAGCACCCAGGTTCTACCGTGTCCTCCGCACGGCAACTATGCAAGATCTCGTCGACGAGGTGGCGGCCGACATTGGACAGGACCCGAAACGCGTCCGGCTCTGGATCATGGTCAACCGGCAAAACAAGACGATCCGCCCCGACCAACCCGTGATGGATCTTCGGCCCACTGTCGAGGAGACATACAACCGAGCCGCGGCGCACAGGGACCATGCGCTGCGTGTGTGGATCGAGGTTGCGGACGAGGTCAATGCTGAGGGCGCCGCTGTTTGGCCGACGTACCCAGGGCTGCCTAATGGAGTGGTTGTGAAGAACGACCTTATCCTCCTGTTTCTCAAGTGGTTCGACGTTGAGACGCAGGTTCTGAAAGGGCTCGGCCACGTCTACATCAGCAAGGAGAAGAAGGTGGAGGAGCTGACGCCCATCATCATGAAGAAGATGGGCTGGGAGAAGCTCGCGAGTGACGAGCGGATCCAGCTGTGGGAGGTACGGATCCACCGAGCCCCGTTTCGCACCGTGTTGACCAGTTTACTGATAATAATGCCCACTGTCTAGGAGATCAAGCCGAACATGATTGAGGGCTTGAAGGGCAAGCAGTCCCTCAAGGCCGCCGAGTTGCAAGATGGAGACATTATTTGCTTCCAGAAGCTTCACGACCGCAAGTCGAGGCTGGGTCTGGGCGACAAGATTGATAAGCAGGCTTCCGAAGAAGGGTGAGTTCAGTTCACAAAAACCATGAGCTGGGCTGTTACTAACACATGATAGAAAATCATTGGATCGGTCCGAAGACGCCCGGGAGTACTACGATTTCCTTCTCAACAAGCGAAACATCATGTTCCGCGCCCACCCCCAGAAATGCGACCCGGAGACGTACCCGCCGTTCGAGCTGGTGCTGAACGCCAAGATCACGTACGAGAGGCTATCAGAGAAAGTCGGCGAGAAGCTGGGGGTGGAGCCGACACACCTGCGGTTCTACACGGTCAACGCGAGCTCGAACAACCCGAGGGCGGCGGTGAAGCGCGGGCAGAACCTGACGGTGCTCAACATTCTCGCGCCGGCGGGGTACGGGCAGCTCAACATGAACCAGCGGAACGATGCGCTGTTCTTTGAGGTGCTCGACATGAGCCTGGCGGAGCTCGACACCAAGAAGAGCATCAAGCTGACGCTCCTTAGCGAGGGCATCACGAAAGAGGTGAGTTTGAGGGGTTGCGTATCTGTCTCCCGGCCTCGTTGAATCGAGCTAACCCCCCTGCAGGAGCAGTATGATATCCTCGTGCCCAAGAACGGGCAGGTGGCGGACCTGATCGACTGCCTGATCAAGAAGGCGAAGTTGGCGAGCGAGGAAGAGGCCGGGCAGATGCGGATCTACGAGATCAGCAACCACAAGTTCTTCCGGGAACTGGAGCGCAACTACCCGGTGATCAGCATCAACGACTACACGACGGTGATTGCGGAGCGGATGCCGGCGGAGGACGCCGAGGTTAAGGAACCTACTCAGTTCATCTCGGTGTTCCAGTTCCACGGCGAGCCGAGCCGGGCGCACGGGATCCCGTTCCGGTTCCTCCTGAAGGAGGGGGAAAAGTTCTCGGAGACGAAGCAGCGGCTCGAGAAGCGGACGGGGTTCAAGGGCAAGAGCTTTGAGAAGATCAAGTTTGCGGTGGTCCGGCGGGCGCAGTTTTCGAGGCAGCAGTATCTGACGGATGGTAAGCCTCTTCCTCACCCCCATCCCCCCGTTTTTTTCTCTTGGCTGTGGTCGGGTGTCTGACGTGGTGACTATGTAGATGACATTATCTGGGACGTGGCGTCGAACGCGGATGACTGCCTCGGGATGGACCATCCCGACCGGACAAGGTCGCTGCGGAACGGGGCCGGGGACCTGTTCCTCAAGGGCTAGACGGATGGATGGCGGGGGTCACATTTGGGATTTGGGCCGGGGAAGGGAGGGGGGATGGGGGTATGCATTGATCTTGGAAGTTGCGGTTTCCCGCCCGCGTGTGTATATCCTTTCATGATGGCGATGGATGGGATAGGGTGGGGGTTGGGGTGGTGGGTTTTCCGTCGTCATTTTGAGTCGAAAACGGCAGGCTCGGGATAGGATGAATGTCCCTGGGTTTCTTGGCCGTTTGTTGTGTGGTTGGTAGCCTGTATTTTTGTTGGTTCATGTTTGAGTTCGTTTTTCTTCGTGTTTTAGGTGCTGAGCGTGAGACAGAGACAGACAGAGTGGGATGGAAGGAAGTTGATCTCTCGTTCGGGCCCGGCTGTTGAACGTGGATGGCATACGGAGAGGGTATGGGGGATGGGGGATGGGGAATGATGGGTTGGGAACTGTGATGGGTGAAGGGATGATATGGTTAGTGCGAGTAGGGTCAGGATTGAGGGTGAATGAAGAATGGATGGAGAGGGCGTGTGGGTGATGAGTATGGATTTGTATCAGGAGCTACCTAGTCTTCCTGTCTGACTTTTGGAGCATATAGGAACTGACGGGGGCACTGAGGCATTCATCGCCAATCATCACGGACTCGGGGAGCTGGTTTTCGTGTAACTCTGAATCTGTTCTCTTCTCCTCGCAACAACTTACACCAGGCCGACCCCTGTCCTCCCCAGGCGGTGGCGACGGGCAAAAACTTGGCGCAGCCGATAAGGAACTTTTTGCGCGCGGCGCGGGCCCGATAAACCTCTCAGACCATCGCTGGTTCCATCCATCCATTCATCCGCTACGCCTCCCCCATCTGTCGCACACCCTCCCCCCTCCTTCCCCCCCCCCGCGACGACAACACCCCCAGCGCAACGGCCGTCGCCAACCCTCGACCCGGCGCAGCGAATAATCCCACGGCCTCTGCTACCCACCGATTGAGACCGAACCAGCCCAACACCCCCGCGTCCACACCACGCAGGTACCAACAGACCAGACACCATCCAGATCCCGACCGACAGAAAGGTCCTGAAGAGACCAGATACCGACAGAACCAGAAGCGATGAACTTCCCCAGCTTCCCCGGCAGCGGAGACGCCGGCCCCGGCGGCGCAGGCATCCCGGGCCTGCCGGTCGCGGGCGCGCGGGCGGCGGGCGCCGCCGCGGGGTTTGACCCGAATGATCCTAATGTTAAATGGGTACGTCTTGTCCCTTCCTTGCCTCCTCACATCTCTTGTCGTGGGGGGTGCTGTCACATGCTTGGGTTGGGGGAGTGGTTGGGCTGGGGGGTTGGGTGGTTGGGTGGTGGTTGGGGTAGGTGGTTGGGAGGGTTGTTGCTTGGTTGCTTGGGGGGACTGCTGGGTTGGGTTGGGTGGTTGACTGGCCTGTTGCTTGGGCCGGGTGGTTACTTGGGTGGCTGCTTGTTTGGCTGGTTGCTAATACGCTGTGATGTGTCCAGCTCACCAACGCTATGGAGTCGTGCTACGCCAAAACTGCCATGAGCGGCGTCGCCGGGTTCGCGCTCGGCGGGGTATTTGGCATGTTCATGGCTTCAGTTCGTCCCCCCTCCTTTTGTCCCCAACTCAGGGCTCCCATTAACGCGGCCCCGCGCACCAGATGGCCTACGACACGCCCTTCCACACCCCCGGCGCCCCCGGCGCTCCCGGCGTGCCCGGCATCCCGGGCTCTGCCGCCGCCACGCCCATCTCGTCGCTCCCCCTGCGCAAGCAGCTCGCCCACGGCTTCAAGGACATGGGCGCGCGGTCGTGGAGCACTGCCAAGAACTTTGGGGCGGTCGGGGCGCTGTTCAGCGGGATTGAGTGTGGGATTGAGGGGATGCGGGCGAGGAATGATATCGGGAACGGCGTCGCGGCGGGGTGTCTGACGGGGGCGATTCTGGCGCGGAATGGGGGCCCTCAGGCGGCGGCGATTGGGTGTGCGGGTTTTGCGGCGTTTAGCGGGGCGATTGATATGTGGATGAGGATGCCGAAGGATGAGGATTAAGGGGGCAGGTTGTAAAGGGGGTGGTGTATGATTATTGTCTGGCGGTTTCTGTCTGGCCGTGCGCTAGGCGGAGAGAGCAGGGGCTTGGTTCGGTTCTGTTGTCCCATGGCATACTGGCGTTGGGGTTCATTTGCATAGACATGGAAAAGGGGGTGGGTTTGGGCCTGGGAGCGGGACGTCAGGGCGAGATCTGGGCTGATATCCTCGTGCGGAAGGGCGCTGGAGATCTCCGCTGCTTGGTCTGTTCAGGGCACGGATAGACGGTTTCACGGGGGTATATCTGTATACTACGAAGCGATATAAAGAGTTGGTGGAATATGTTGTTGTTCAAGGGGTTTCATAGTGAAGAAAGTTTGTTGTTGGGCACTATAAAGTGAGTAAACAAAACAAAACCTCCCTCTCCGGCGAGGGCAACCACTAACTCCTCCCACCGGCCATCCATCCACTACAACGCCTTGTACACCTGGAACGCCCCAAACTCCCAGAACGCGTTCTTAAACTCGGCGGGCCTGTTGGCGACAAAGTAATGGCACGAGACCGAACCTGTTTCAAGTGTCAGAAAACATCCCTACCACGTGCTGCTCAAAAAGGGGACAACTTACCACACCCCGACCCCTCCCACAACGCCTCCGTCAACACCCCGCACAGGTCAATATTCACCACAATACTCTGATTCCGAAAGTGGCCCGCCACATCACACTTGGTCCCCGGGAAATCCGCAACCGGCAGCCCCCAGCTACTCGGATCCAACATCCCCCCCTCCGGCGGCGGCACCGCCGTCACCCCCTTCCCATCCCCCCCCCTGCCCCTTGGGAAACCCCAAACGCGAACCCCCTCCACCCGCCACTCCAACGCGACCACCCCTCCCCCACGCTCATTAAATTCCGCGCCGTAGGTCGCGGGCGGTCCGGACACGGCACACCCGGCGTTGTTGTCGGTGCCGTTGTAGCAGTCGACGTGGCCGCCCTCGACAGACCCGGACATCTCGCGCCGCACGTCGTCCATGGAGCAGCCCGAGGTCGTGTGCAGGGCGATGGTGGGGCGGCCGGAGGAGGCGAGGTTGACGGACTCGAGGAGGTCGATTTCGCCGTTGGTGGGCCAGTTTGAGGTGCTGGACTTGGGGTTAGGGGGGTAAGGGAGAAATGAGAGGGGTGGGGAAGTCAAGGGAAAAGGGGAAAGGGGAAGGGGAAGGGGAAAGGGAAGGGGGAAGACGGACTCAGTCAACCACAGCGCCGGCCACGTGCCACACCCGTAGGGGGTGTGCTTGACGTCGAAGAGGAACAGACCAGGCCCGTACTGCGCCTTGGACTCGAGGCGGACCGAGAAGCGGCCGGTGGAGGCGTTGGGGTCGGAGTCGGGCCCGACCGAGGTGTCCACGCGGACTATAGCAGTGGAGGGAGAGGCGTAGGTGAGGTTCTGGGGGATGTTAGTCCAGAAGGAGGATTGAGGGGGGGGGGAGATGTGGCTTGCGTAGGTGGCGGCGTAGTCGGGGTCGACGTAGTGCACGAAACCAAAGGCTGGGACAAGGAGTTAGTTTCGTGATGCTGCTGGTGGGCTTGGAGAGGGGAAGTAATACTGGGATCATAATCGTGGAAGTAGTTGAACTTGTCGAAGAAGGACGTGCCCGAGTCTGTCTTCGGGTTAGCATGTTACCCCTGAACACCCCCTTCCCCACACGATACCGGTACTCCAATATAAGCCAAACAGCACCCCTCCGCCAACTCACATGTATCAATCAACGTGTAGTTCAACCTCGAGTAATTCGGATAGCTCCCCCCTCCGCCCTTCGCCAGCCGCACCCCCACAACGGCCCCAACGACCGCCGCCACAACCACAACAATCCCCGTCCCAACCCAAATCCAGACCTTCCGGGACCAGCTCCGCGGGCTCCAAGGCGACGGGCGCGTCCAGTATCCCACCTCGTACGCCGACACCGATGGATCACCGCGGCCCATCTTGGTTGGTGTGTGTATCTGCAGTGTCGATGTCAAGTCACCGTTCTGGAAGTTGATAGTCAGGGGCGTCACCCTCAATCGATGGAGGTAAGCGGTCCGAGATGTCAAAATTCGACTCGATCAAGCACAGACAGCAAGCAGGACAGGGAGCCAAAACAACGTCAGCATCAACACATCACATCCAGGGTCTGAGGAATGCATATATATCTCCCTCCCTTGCCCCCCACCACCTTGACACCACCCTTTCTTTCTCACCCGCAGGCCGCACCCAAAAAAATAGCCAGTCGCAATAAAACACTCCTCACGCATCCAAACACCCCCCCCCATCTCGTATCCCATCCAACAAGCCCCTTCCGCAGCCCGCGGGATCGTGAGAGATAACCAGCCCCTACCCCTGACCGGCACCAACCAGACGGTACCACCCAAACAACCAACAGCCCGCAGCTGCGCCACAACCCCCTTCTTTTCAGCCTGAAAACCCCACCGGCAACACACACGCTCTGCGGAAAGAAGGATGACATTTCGCACACGGCCCCTGCATGCTTTAATCCCCAAAACCCAATGGAACCTTTTGTTCATCCCTGGAGCCAGGGGCCGTTGTGGCCTGCCTTTTTCTTTCGTCCGCCCTGCCATCGGCCCGAAGCCCAGCATCTTGGTATTCCTCAAAGCACAAGTTCCCTGCGCTTTTCTCACGCCTCGAGTTCATTGGGAGGGATCGAACACAGATATTGGCTGACTAGTCTCAGCAGCAGCGGCTGTCCACCCCCTACTCATCGTCATCCTCCACCCGCGTCCTCTTCGACTGCCGCGCGTCCTCGTCCTGGAGGCCATACCCCCTCTTGGACGACGCGGCAGCCGCGGCCGTCTCCTGCTGCACCTCGTTCAAGAACTTATCCACATTAAACGGGTCCGCCGCGTCCTTCTCAAACTGCACGGGGCCCTCCCTGACCTCTGCCTCCTCGGTGCCCTTGAACGTGCCGCGGCCGAGCGCCTCGCCGAACCTGCTCCCCTTCTGGATGCGCGCCATCTCCTTGTCGCCGGCGCCCTCGGCGTCGTCGTCGTCCTCGGCGTTGGCCCGCGGCCGGTAGATGCTTGTGATGGCGTCCTGCGCGGCAAACAGCGGCTTGTCGTAGGGATTGTCCTCGTTGAAGCCGCTGCTGAAGCCGCTCGACTGGTTGAACAGGCGCGAGTCGTACATGCCCTCGGACGACTGCGTCGGCTTGGCCAGCCCGAGCGCGATCTTCTCCGAGATGTCGCGGTCCATCTCGCGCGCCATGACCTGCGCGCGCCGCTCGGCGCCCATGCGCGACTGCCGCAGTTTGCGCTCCTCGTCGCGCAGCTTGTCCCGGCGCGCCGCGCGCCGCTCGCGCTCCGAGTCGTCCGATTCGGATCCGGACTCGGACCGGCTGTAGGAGCCGGACCGCGAGCGCGAGCGGCGCCTGCTGCCGCCACCGCCGGTCTTTTCGGCCCGCGCTTGTTGCGCGAGCTGGCGGAGGTGGTCCTCCTTCTGTGCGCGCTCCTTCTCTGCGAGGCGCTGCTGCATCATGGCGCGCTGGCGGACTTCTTCTCTCGCGTGGCGGTCGGCCATGAAGAGGGCCTCGGAGAGCTGGGCAAAGTTGTCGTTGATCTGGACGTCTTGTAGCCCGCGGCCGTCGGCGGCTACCCTCTTGTCAAGGGGGATCGTAAAACCCTTGGAGTTCTTCCACATGGACACGGGGGGCGCTATGTCTGGTTAGAAAAACTTCTAGCGGTGAGAGTGGAGTGGTTGTACTGACGAATTCGCCACGCTTCTTGGTCTTCTGCGGTCAGTTTCCTTGGCGGTGAGTGCATTACCTGGGGCCAAAGTTAGCATCTCGACATCATGACTGGAAACATGTGAACGGAGTGGCCGTAACATACCGGCGGAGGGGGTGTTGGCGGTCCCCTGGGGATCTTCTTGTGCTTGAACTTGGGCGGCTCCATCGGGTCTGCCACGTGTTAGCTGAGGTCCTGCCCGCCACGAACACACTCAACAGCCAAAAACATACCCCTCTGCCTCTCGACAATCTTCATAATCCTCTCCTGCTTCTTTGAATTATCCCCCATCTGCGCCGACGGCGTGTACCTCACAAACGTGGGATCCCGCCGCCCGCCGACATTCACATTCTTGGGCTTCTGCGCGGCCAGCGCGCCGCTGACCAGCGAGGCCAGCGCATTCTTGGTCCGCTCCGCAGTCGCCGCAACCTCCTCCTGGCTGGGGCGCGACAGGTCGAGCTCGCCGGCCTCGGCGCGCTGGCGCAGGGGGATCAGGTCCTTGAAGGACGCGTGGATGACGCGGTCGGCGCCGTGGCCCTGGCGCGCGATGGCGCCGTAGTCGACCTTGCCCTCGCCGTCCACCTGCACGACCAGCGCGTTCGACTTGGCGGAGCCGTCGTTCTTACCCCAGGGGTACTGGGCGACGGGGATCTCGGGAAAGGCGCCGCCGTCGCCAAAGTCCTCGGGGGCGCGGGGGCGCCAGCCGGCTCGGTTGGGGTAGGGGGGCGGACCGGCTCTCTGGGGAAAGGAACGAGGGGTCAATTCGGTGTTCTCGCGGGGATGAAGGGGCGGCTAGATGGCGTGCATCCGTCACTCACCTTCAACACGATCTGGGACTCGTCGATCTGGTCGGCGGCGACAATCCGCGGGCCGCGTTGTTGTGTCCGCTGTTCCTCATGTTCGGAGCTGTGTTGGGGCTTCGGAAGCGCCCGCGCGAGGCCTGCTGCTATCGAGGCCATGGCTGCGGTTGGGTTTGGTGGATGGCGGCGGCAGGTTGGGGGTTTAGAGGTTCAAGATGATGTCGGTTCGGAAAAGTTGCAGGCATTCACCATCAGCGGTTCAGTGGCTGGGCGCACCGTGCTGTGGCGCAACAGGGGTGCTTCCGCTATCGCCTTATCGGCTGGCGCGCGCTGGCCAGAGGGTCCACTTTAAGCTTGCCAGCCCCTGTCAGCCCCTGAAGCCGAGACTTTGATCGGTGCTGTCATGGTTCCTCCCTGGATGGTGATGATGGGAGCTCGGGAGACAGAGCGCCCAACATTCAGTTTGCAGGGGCTGGTGTAATACGGCATCAAGTCATTTCATACCGTCCATCTATGCTGGGGAACCAACGTATCCCACAATCCCAAAACAAGCAGCACGCCTGCACCCCAACAGAAAGGAAGGAATCTTGAAACCATCCCTCATTAACCACATGAACCATTCCTATGATACACATGCTTTTCCTCACAAAGACTTTCCCAGCTCGCAAAATGACGCCCAACCAGACCGACGAGTTTGAGATATCATAGCCATCGCATAGCACATCCAGACCGAATCACCCCTCATACGTAGCCCTTGCGCGCGCCCTGGAAGAAGAAGCGGACAATAAAGACCTGGAGGGCGCCCATGCAGACGACCAGCAGGATCTGGATCACGCTGAAGTTGATGATCCTCTTCTCGGTGCTGCGGACGGTGCTGAAGTTGCGGTTCTCGCGGGTGCGGAAGTACTTTTGGTTGCGCGTGATGGTCGACATCTGGCCCGAGATCTTGAAGAGCGACTCCTCGAGGCTCGACGTCTGCTCGGGGGCGGCACCTTGCTTGGAGGGGAGGGACACGCGGGCCTCGTTCTCGACCTGAGGGGCGATGCCGGTCAGCAGGGGCGGCCTCGGTTGGGGGAGTACGAGTCACTGGGGCCAGGCTTACCGAAATCTCAAAGTCGACGAACTTCTCGGTGTAGGTGCTCATCTCGTTGTTGAAGCAGAACTTGTACTCGCCGGGGTCCCTCGCCGTGAAGACAAAGTCGCCCTGCCGCTCCTTCTCGCCGTCCATGATGTACCTCCCATTGGGGCCTGTCACGCTGTAGTTGATGTCGAAGGAGCCGCCGGATTGCACCTGCAACAGCAATGTCAGCGGGATCGCGTCGGTAGCCAGATGGGAGCGCGCACGGCAAAGTAGAAGGCAATCTTCTCGTCGCTGCGCTGGGTGGCCGTGTAGAAGCAGGCCTCCTCGTTGGCGTTGAGCTTGTACGTCAGGGCCGTCGCCGTCGCCTGCACGGCGAGCAGGGCCCAGAGGCCGTACGAGAGTATCGGAAGCTGCATAGCGTGTGTGAGGTGTTGAAGAATGGCGATCGGGGGGGTGGTCGTGTGTCGCTGCGGTCTCAAGGGACAGCTTCTCTCGCCAGGTTGCGACAACACGCTTCTGGGTGGCTCAAAAGAGACACGGATCCATTCCTCGAATGCCAAGCCTCGACCCCCAAGCTGTAAGTAAGCAGGGGGCAAGGGCCCACAGTAAATTTTGGCGGAACAACCAAGCTCCCGGCACTGGGCTGCATTGGCCTGAGCTTTTGACTCTTGGCGAGGATTCGCTGGCCGCCAACCACTGGCCAACTGCTGCCAGTCACAGGCCGGGATCTGTTTCCGGCGCATTGACATCAGCAGAAGCTTGTGACGAAACAAAGCCCTGGTTGCGTCAGGCATGCCACTCAGGCTTGCCCAGGGAGCGCGAATGCAGTCTTGCTCTTTGACGTGAGGTTTCGGGCCGCGGTGAACGAAAGCAGCCTCTTGTTTTTTTGGTATAGATTTTCTATGAATTAATCTCGTTTCTCATCTCCTGTTGGCCACCAGCAACACTGTTGATCTTCGTCCCTCGTCTTGTTACACCTTCACTCCTTCAACCCCCGGCTCATCCGGACTGCGCATAATGAGCGGTCTGGCTATTTGATAACCAAGGGGCAAAGAAACAATCACCAGACTCGGACTCGACATTGAATGTGTTTGTGGTGACTCTTGTCGGGATCCGACGCCGCAGACACCATGACGACAACACAAACCAAAGTCGCCGTCACGGCATCAGCCGGACTGCGCGTCCTGAGCTACATCTTCCTTCGATGGGTGAGTTTGCCGTGCCCAAGACCTGATCTGGACCAGCCGCTAATACACCCATCTGGGACACAGGCATTGGCGCCTGTAGGTCCATCCCCCTGAGAGCATCCTGAACGAACAGGACACTCGTGGTATTGACACTCACAGCCCGCCCCTGCCATCATCTTCACCCTGTTTGCCGTCTACATCCCCGCCTTCGTCTCGGGTTACATAAGTGATCCCAAGTACGAGGTGATCGATGAAGTCGATGTCATCGTCACCGAGACCACTGCCGAGACCCGGGAGGCTCCACGGCGCAGAAACCGCAAGGCGGTCAACGACAGCGGGAAGGAGGTCGTGGCCGAGGACGTCATCATCAAGGAAACCATCTCAGTCGAGCCCAGGCCCATCAGCCCGTGGCGGACCCTGCTGAGCGGAGCACCCAACCCGCGCAGCCTGGCATTGTCGCTTACCACCCTCCTTGTCAACGCCCTCTGTGTTGGACTGGTTGCCGACCGCCTCTTCAGCGAGCGCTACTACCCTGCTGACGACCTGTCTTTCGTCCGGCTTGGGTACGTCTCGGACCGCGAGGCGAAGCTGCTGATCCGCGAACCCGACCAGTCCAAGATGCCCGTCAGCGTCGAGGTCCATATCAGGGACCCCCAGCCGCCGTTTGACAACCCCTTGTGGCAGGACGCCGGTGGTGTGCGGTGGACCACCAACGAGACCGACTACACCACGGTCCTCACCATTCCCCTGCGGCACTCCAAGAAGCGCGTCTACGAGTGGCGCACCTCCAACAACCACTCGGGCGTCTTCACCGCGCCGCCCCCAGTTGGCCACGCAGACGACACCACCTACGGCCCCTTTACCTTCCTCACGACCTCCTGCATCGTCCCGCGGCTGCCCTACAGCCCCTTCGACCACCCCCTTTCCATCCCCGGCTTCAAGCACCTCGCCAAGGTGCTTCCTTCCCTCAACGCGCAGTTCATGCTCTTCCTCGGCGACTTCATCTACGCCGACGTGCCGCGCTACTGGGACAAATCCGTCGCCTACTACCGCCAAAAGTACCGGCAGGTCTACGCCTCGCCCGACTGGCCCTCCGTCGGGCAGAACCTCAGCTGGATCCACGTGCTCGACGACCACGAGATCGCAAACGACTGGTCTGCCAACTCAACAGGCGTTTACGCCGCAGCCATCGACCCCTTCGAGCACTACCAGGCGGCCGCCAACCCCCCGCTTGCGGCAGGCGCCTCCCCCGCCACCCAGGGCCAGGGCAAAACCTCCTACTTCTCATTCACCCAAGGTCCCGCCTCCTTCTTCCTCCTCGACACGCGCTCCTTCCGCTCCGCCAACTCGGACCTGCCCGCCACCTCCCCAAACAAGACCATGCTCGGCGCCCCGCAGCGCGCGGCGCTGCTCGCCTGGCTCCGCCAGCAGGAACCGCGCGGCGTCAAGTGGAAGATTGTCGCGTCGTCAGTGCCCTTCACCAAGAACTGGCCCGTCAACACCCAGGACACGTGGGGCGGGTTCCTCGCTGAGCGGCGCGTGCTGCTGGAAGCGATGTGGGATGCGGCGGCGACGCAGGGGGTGGGCGTTGTCGTGCTCTCGGGGGATAGGCATGAGTTTGCGGCGACGAGGTTTCCGCCGACGGTGGATGGAGAGGAGGGGGAGGAAGGGGGGGTGAGATGGCCTGAGAGCGCGGCCGTGTGGGAGTTCTCGGCGAGCCCGTTGAGCCAGTTCTACTCGCCGGTGCCGACGTATCGGCAAAGGGATCGGGAGGATGTGTTGGTCAAGTGAGTCGCCCCTGTGCTGCCTCCCTCGTTGTTTGTGGTGCGTGTAGTTGCTATTGTTTTGTGAGATGCTGACCGGGGGGTTGTTCCTCAAGATACATTTACAAGGGCAACTCCAAGTTTGGGGCCGTGACCATCGAGAACCTCGAGGACGGCGACCAGAGCAGCCTCAAGTACCGGCTGTATGTGGACGGGGAGGAGGCGTGGAACACGGTGATTTTGTCGCCGCCGACTCCTGCGGGTAACAAGGCTGGGGGGTCGTTTTGGGATAGGTTCAAGTTTTCGGGATAGAAGGGAGTTTGGGTGTAGGTGACACGCAGGGGTTAAGGGGCTTGAGAGGCCTCGGGGCGTGGTAAGAATGGGTTGAGATGATGAGCTGGGGAGGGATACAGGTCTCGGGGTTCTTTGCTAGCTAAGTTCAAGGTTGGTAAGGCTGACGCAGACGTGATTTTCATGTCAGGCCAGCCCTCCTGCTGTTTGGCTGTTGTTGAGTGGTACTTAGGTCGCTTAGGTCAAGACGAAGGGTGCCAGAGCGGCGGGCTGGGTCAACCCTAACCCTCCCGGTTCCCTTGCATGTGAAAGCACACCCTCTTCCCCCGCCCTCGACTCGGCAATCCCAATGCCGCTGCCCTGGCACTGCTTGGTCGCGGGCACTTGTCGCTGCTTTGGGCAAAGACTGTTTCCCGACGAATCGTTCGATTCCCCTCATTTGACACGGCCTGCCTGGGTTTGGCGGGCAGCGGGGAGCATAGAGGTACCGAGTAAGCGCGGATAGCTTCGGGAGACACTCCACTCGTTTTAGGTCCCTGTCCTGTTTGTTGTGCTGCCCTCGTTCATCATAACCGGCCTGTCTTCCGACCTCGTTACCGTTACCTCTCCGCTCAGAATCCTGGAAACAACACGAGCCCGCCGGCTAATTGATCTGTCCACCTTGAGCTCAAACTCACAAACGGCAACAGCACAGGGAGAAACAGAAACAGAGAAGGACAGAGAATACAAAACGATGAACGCCCTGCACACGCTGCGGCCAGTTCTCGGCCACTCCCGAGTTCTGGCGAGGTCAGTCAACTTCAACCATCCCCGCCCCGTCCAAGCAAGTCTGACTGATGCTCAACCAAAAGACATGGACTCTCTCGAGGATTGGGTCGACTCGAGAGGAAGTTCACCATGCCGTCCCAGAGCAACCCCGAGGACGGATCCCATACCCACCTCCTCAAGCTCTCAGACAAACTCTCCTTTGACTTGCCGAAAGACGTGTTGAGCAAGCTTCCACCGGGTCGGGGACGAGAGAGGGCCTTGTGAGTCGTGCTGGCCCGGTGACGGTCGATGGGCGGCCGAGTGACTCTGAACTGACTGACTGACTTGGCGGCCCGCGCGCTCCAGAGAATACCTGTGGCTTCGGTGAGTCGACACTCAGCAGGCCACGGCACGGGCGGGGGTAAACCCAACTCGTGCGTGTATATGTGTATGTGCGTGTCTAAACTCGACGGCCCATGTAGAGACAACTGCCGCTGTTCCACCTGCGTGAACCAAGACACCATGCAGAGGAACTTTGACACATTCGCGGTATGAACCTTGGACCTTGGGGTGTCCGCCTTGATACTAACGCGCCGACAGATCTCTAACGACATCCACCCCGTCCAGCACGGGGCCGACAACACACATGTGCACCTGAAATGTGAGCTGGTCCCGCGCCTCCCCGTCCTGGCAGCAGATCCAGGTGGCCTTGACAGGCCTTCTGCTGACGGCGGATGACCGCGCCAGGGAGCGACGGCCACCGCAGCAGCTACGACTGGGAATTCCTCGGCACCTACAAGCATTTTCACAGCCGCCCCAACCCAGAACCCGACCGCATTTACTGGGACCGCGAGATCGGCAAGAACCCCCCCACCGCCGAATATGACGACGTCATGAATTCCGACTCTGGCGTCGCCGCCATGACCTCGCAGATTGTCCGTGATCCCCCAGGGGCCCCGGCCCCCTTTCCTCCACCCATTGTGACGGGCGCCTAACTGGGTAAACTCGGCGAGGGCACAGGTGAAATACGGCCTGGTGTTCGTCAACAACGTGCCCTACGACACCCCCGAGCCCACCAACAAGCTCCTCGAGCGCATTGCCTTCATCCGGGAGACCCACTACGGTGGCTTCTACGACTTCAAGCCGGACCTCGCGCTGGCCGACACGGCCTACACCAACATCGCCCTGCCGGCCCACACGGACACGACCTACTTCACCGACCCGGCCGGGCTGCAATCGTTCCACCTCCTTTCGCACGAGGCCGCGCCGGGCGAGGCCGCGCCTAGCGGCGGCCTGTCCCTGCTCGTCGACGGCTTCAGGGCGGCCCTCGAGCTGCAGAAGCATCATGGACACTCATACGAGCGGCTCGCCGAGATCCCCGTTCCCTGGCACGCGAGCGGGAACAAGGGCATCACCATCGGGCCCTACCGGAAGTTCCCCGTGTTTGAGACGACCCAGGATGGCAAGCCGCCGCGCAGGATCCGGTGGAACAACGACGACCGCGGCGTGGTACCCCCGGACAACGCCCACGCCTGGTACAAGGGCGCGCGCAAGTGGGACGAGCTGCTCAAGAAGCCGGAACTGCAGTACTGGTTCCAGATGATGCCCGGCCAGGTGCTGAGTGAGTTCCACGTCGTCTCCCGTCGGTGCTTTTGTGTTGAGGAACCGCCGCCCGCTGACGAGTTGACCACCTAACTACCTAGTTTTCGACAATTGGCGGGTGCTCCACGGCCGGAGCGCCTTCACGGGCATCAGGAGGATTTGCGGAGGATACAGTGAGTGAAGCTTGCGGGCCACCCCCCTCGCCTACCAGACCATAAGACTTCCCCGGGCGGATGCTGACCGTCACCAGTCAACCGCGACGACTTCATCTCCCGATGGATGAACACAAACTATGACCGGGAGGAGTGCCTCAGGCGCGTTATGGAGTAGAAGGTTGACGTAGCAGAAGAGCGGATTGCTTGACCCTGCATGCATCCCCGACGCCTGTGCTTTCCTGATCTATTAGGCTGTAGAGAGCGACTGCTGTGCCCCTTTTCACCTCCTGACTCTGTGATTTATCAGTGAAGTGACTTGGCAGTTGACTGACCTCGGAATGACAAAGCCGCAAGGGTGAGATGAGTGGACCTTCAGGGGGAATGTGAATGAGAGAGCCGGATGGGCGTGCCCAACACCAGGAAGCTGCCAAGACGGGTTCGCAAGGCAGAATCTCGAACATCGCTCGCCTGGGCCTGTCCTGCCCCGGGTTGACCCAGCACCCCACCAACTCCAGCGAACCTCCCAGGGTTGGTTACCAAGTATAGCCACCCGTAATTTACTCTACCCCGCTGCTGATCTAGCGGTCTGGACTCGCTGTGGATGAGGCTCAATTAGCACGGTTCGGCAAGCAGCCGTTTGTTCTCCCATTCCTAACAGATACACGGGTCGCTGTCACCGCAAAGTTACGGTTGTCGTCAGCAACTCCCTTCCCCCCCACGGGGTTATGCAGGGTTTCCGTTCCCGCAGGCCGGCTGGGCCGGAACGCGGAGGCTTGGACGACCTCGAGACTCGAGTACGAGTGCTGCGTGCGTGGAGACCTACGCATTCTCGAAGATAAATGGGAGCAAGCCTGGTGATTTGCGGTGGATTTGGCCAGGCCTCCAATCGAGGAAATTTAAATTTAGGTCACGGCATGGGGCTGCTGGCCAGGTATGGACGATACAGGCGGTAACTTACGCCCCGGTACTTTTTTGCGGGCGAGCCCCTTTTGCAACCCCTCGTAGGGCGTAATTTACCACGACACCGAACCTGGCCCAGCGCCAAACACTGGGACAGGCGGGCAGCGCTGGTGCAGAGGACCCCTCCCCGCTCCATCCCACCCTGGCCTCTTCTAGAGCTCACGCTCCCGACTTTCAGAGTTGCACCTCTGCCCGCCCAACCCTCAGCCCTCAGCCCTACCTACTACTACTGCCCGCGACCTATACACTCCCCCTTGTCCTTGGGCCGCCTCGCAATCGCGTCCAACCCTCAGCGCGGATCTGGTATTTTAGCGACACACATCTCCCCGACCATCATCAACCATCTGGCGACCTGGGCCGCGACCACACAATTTAGCTCGCTGCAGGACACAGCGTACAGCCCTTCGTTCACGCGAGGCAACCGACCGACCAGCCAGCCGACCAACCGACCCCCTCCCTATCAGCCCGCCAGCCAAGCGCCGGTGCCGACCGACTTGTCGCCGCAGCTGAAGGATTGCGCCCGCCTCTCTACCTACTTACCTACCTACCTGCTCTCCCCCTCTCCCAAACTCCCGTCGCCGCAGCAGAAGCCACCGCCGCCATGGATACCGAGGACAGCATCATGGCCTCCACCGACGAGCGCCACGCCAAGGACCTGCAGGTCGACAATGCCATCCGTGCGATCCAGCAGAAGAAGCCTCTCCCCGAGATTGACTTCACCATCCATACCATGGAGGACGGGACCCAGGTCAGCACCATGGAGCGTGTCTGCAAAGGTATGACCCCCGCTACTGCCCGCACGCGACCAACCGCCAGCCATATCGAGACAAGCTGACCATGTTTGCCCCCCCGCCTCAGATGTCCAGGCCCCCGCCATGTACAAGCCGACCGACGAGCAGTTCTTCGAGGACGAGACTCGCCAGAAGCCCGACATCCAGTTCCTCAAGCAGCACTTCTACCGCGAGGGCCGCCTGACCGACGAGCAAGCGCTATGGATCATCCGCAAGGGCAGCGAGCTCCTGCGCGCCGAGCCCAACCTGCTCGAGATGGACGCCCCCATCACCGTGTGCGGCGACGTCCACGGCCAGTACTACGACCTGATGAAGCTGTTCGAGGTGGGCGGCGACCCGGCCGAGACGCGGTACCTCTTCCTCGGCGATTACGTCGACCGCGGCTACTTCAGCATCGAGTGCGTGCTGTACCTCTGGGCCCTCAAGATCCACTACCCCAAGACCCTCTGGCTGCTGCGCGGCAACCACGAGTGCCGCCACTTGACCGACTACTTCACCTTCAAGCTGGAGTGCAAGCACAAGTACTCCGAGGCCATCTACGAGGCCTGCATGGAGTCGTTCTGCTGCCTGCCGCTCGCGGCCGTTATGAACAAGCAGTTCCTCTGCATCCACGGCGGGCTGAGCCCCGAGCTGCACACTCTCGATGACCTCAGAAATGTGAGTCTTCCCGGCCGGGCACGATGAAGGGCGGAGGCAGAAGGGGGAGGAGGAGGGGGTCTTGGCGCAGCCCTTACTGACAGACATCTGTTTAGATTGACCGCTTCAAGGAGCCCCCTACTCAGGGGCTGATGTGCGACATCCTCTGGGCCGACCCGCTGGAAGACTTTGGCCAGGAAAAGACGACCGACTACTTCTTGCACAACCACGTCCGCGGGTGTTCGTACTTCTTCTCGTACCCGGCTGCCTGCCACTTCCTCGAGAAGAACAACCTGCTGTCCATCATCCGCGCCCACGAGGCTCAAGACGCCGGGTACCGCATGTACCGTAAGACGCGTACAACGGGATTTCCCAGCGTCATGACCATCTTCTCGGCGCCCAACTACCTGGACGTCTACAACAACAAGGCTGCCGTCCTCAAGTACGAGAACAACGTCATGAACATCCGGCAGTTTAACTGCACCCCGCACCCGTACTGGCTCCCCAATTTCATGGACGTCTTCACCTGGTCGCTGCCCTTCGTCGGCGAGAAGATCACCGACATGCTCATCGCCATTCTGAGCACGTGCTCCGAGGAGGAGCTCCGCGAGGACTCGTCGACCACCTCCCCGGGCCCCGTCTCCCCTTCGCTGCCCTCGGCCTCGAGCCTGGCCAGCCAGGACCCGGAGTCGATCGAGTACAAGCGGCGGGCGATCAAAAACAAGATCCTGGCCATCGGGCGCCTGTCGCGCGTGTTCCAGGTGCTGCGTGAGGAGTCCGAGCGCGTCACGGAGCTCAAGACGGTGTCGGGCGGTCGCCTGCCCGCCGGCACACTCATGCTCGGCGCCGAGGGCATCAAGAACGCCATCAGCAGCTTCGAGGACGCGCGCAAGGTCGACCTGCAGAACGAGCGGCTGCCGCCCAGCTCCGAGGAGGTGCAGAAACAGCAGGACGAGGAGCGCGCCCAGGCGCTCGAGCGCGCGACTAGGGAGGCCGACCAGGATAAGAAATTGCAGTCGCTGTCGAGGAGGCTGAGCACGTGAGTCTTCTTCCCTTCCACTTCTCCGATCTGTTATGGTTTGCTAACCTATTACAATCGCAGTGATCGTAAACGGTAATGAAAGGACTTGAGAACCTGGCCTTGGATGTTTAGAGGGGGAGGGAGGCACCAGACAGACATGGGGACAGGGGAGGGAAGATGATCTTGATGGATTTGACTCTCCGACTGCTGAGGATGGATGGGTTGGAAGGGCGGGGGGGCACAAAGACGGGGATGTCATTGGCACGCACACACATCGCGGTGGCATCCCCTTCCCAGCCCTCCAAAATTGGGGATGGGTTTTTTTGTTCTGTTCCACACTGGAAAGTGGGGGAGACAAATAACCTCGTTGGGTTTTGCGTTACTTTTGAATAAGTAGCAAAACAAGAGATACCAGTCTTGAGGATCTACGGGGGTTGTTGCGGTACAAGTCTCGAGTATGTATGAGGGTCGTTGCGGTTGTTTATGAAACGGAGGGGAGGGGACAGTGAGGTTGGATGAATGATCTCTGTTCTGTCTTTCTTGTTGGTCTATCTAACTCCTACACGAGGAGCTCAGTTGTGTCAGGAACCTCCATCGTGAGACGGGTTTTTTTTCTTCCCCAGCGACTCTTGCTTATGTTTTCTCGCGTCGTGACCAAACGGCGGTTTTGCTTGAATCAAGACGTAGACATGTCGAAATGAGCCCGACTTGTGCCTGGAAGCAGCAGCACTTCGACCATGACGCGCAAACCTTTTTCAATTTCATGAGAAACCACTTACCCTCGAGAATATCACAGCCCGTCATCGTGAACGTGGGCTACACGCACAGTCGCCACCACAGCGGACGGACATCACGAGGGGTTTGATTCGGGCAGTGGTCTGGAGAGCTCCGCTTGGTGCCAACTCTGAGCCCCTCGGAAACACGTGTTGATCACACTCCCGTTGACTTGACTTAGGTACTCTCGTTCCTCTGCTCGCGAGCCTGGAGCTTGGGCATCTCCTGTCCCCCCAAGTGAGATCTCTATCACATCCTCTTGATCACCCGGCTGAACCTCAAAACGTGTGAACTTAATTGCTTGAACCTCGACTGGATATGGAACGCAAGACGGCCCGGAACCCCCAGATGATGCGAATAAACATCCCATTCCCTAATGCTGCAATGTGGGGTGTGCTTTCCATCACCCCCAGGAACCAACCGGGACTCCGGGACCCAGCACCCTTGCTGATGTCGTCTGACCGTCCAATCCTTCGCCGTTGGGTTCACCATCCGGTTTTCCCTCGTAACCGAAAATGTCAATCGCTAGCCTTTGATGTACCCGCGTCCGACTTAAGCAACCAGCTCAATCACACCACCAGCCTCAGTCACCTTGCGCTCCGCCTCAGCGCTGACGTACCGCGCCCGCACAACGACGGGGATCTCGGGGAGACGACCTGCATCGTGTTAGTCTCTCGAACCGTCCCTTTCCTAGTTTCCGTCCCCCGTTGGGTCCTTACCCTTGCCGAGGAGCTTGGCGTAGCCGTGGGAGAGGAGGTCGATAACCGGAGCAGAGTCGGACTTGGCGCCGCTGACGTACTTGTCGCGGGTCTCAGTGGGGACGAGGGACCAGCTGTAGAGATTTAGTGAATTGTTCGTCCTCAACCATCCCGCGGCGCAACGTACAGCTTCTCGATGTTGATGGTGGGGGCCCACTCGTGGTTGCGGAGCAGGTGGAAGTCTGGCCAAAGAGTTAATCCCAAATGTCCCGCTGCCAAGTCAAAGTGGTGTTCGGGTACGTACGCCTCATGCCGACCTTGCCAAAGTAACCGGGGTGGTCTGGTCCACGTTGTTAGCCGTTGTCGCCCAGGGCGTTCAGGGCGGATCTGGAGCATGTCGCGAGGAAGCCGTCGTGTCCTCGAGCGTCCTCCTAACATGTCCAATCCGCCTTCGGGCATTCGGTTGCGTACACTTATCGAGGTTGGTGCGGTGGTGGTGCTTTTGTCGAGTTAGTCCATGCCTGTCGAATTCTGGAATCGCAATTGCCGTACCTGACCACCGGCCATACCACGACCACCCGGGTGCTTCCTGTGCTTGCCGACGCGGCTGGAGGGAGTTCGTTAACATGGATTCGGCGCTATCGTTCGATCGGTTGGTTGCGACATACCCCTTACCGGCGGACACCTGGAGGAACACAAGGTTAGCAGGTCAGTCGCGAGCGCAGGAGGGGGCGGGAGCAACTGGGGACGTACATGGCCGCGGTGCTTTCTTGTCTTGGAAAACCGGGTAGGCTGCAACAGTCAGCATTTCGCTCTGCATCAATCACGGCGACGGGCGTACCATGGTGGCTGCTGGTTAGTGTCGATGAAGCCTCGAAATTCCTCGACGGTGATGCTCTCGCAAGACTGCGTTTGGGCCCGCCGACACAATTTAGGGCTGGGTATTTTTTTGGTGGGCACAGAAAGCCACGCTTAGGTAATCGGCAAATCAGCGGCTGCGAAAGCACAGACCGGCCAGGCGCGGGGTTAGGGTTGTGTTACTGCGACATCCACGGACCAATCACACCCAACCCAGCCCCGCTTGCTTGGGTCTCTGGCCCTTGATTTCTGCAGATGACTTCCATGTTCACCTTTGGGAGACCAATTCCATGTTGCATTGGGGTTTGAAACGTAGCCTGGTGATGTTGCGCGACCAACCCAGCATTTTGGTTCCCTTAGAGAACTTGCAGTACTAGCTCGAGCAGGTCATAGAACGCCTCACCACTCCCCTCCACTTTTTCCAAACCCAGACCGAGCAGCAGTGTCCTTTTCTCCTCTGGGTCGCGGAGCGCGAGATGGCTCGCAATTTGGCTAGCATACAGATGACCAAGCGTTTCCCGTTCCTCACCGCCGATGCCAACGAGCGTCTTGGGAGTAAGATGGGCCGAGGGAAGAGCACCGAGACCAGCCGTTGGCAAGGCCATGTCCACGGAGGCTGACGAAGGCGCAGAGAGCGGCACTTGGATCTTGGGTCTGTCAGTTGCGGCTTGATTCCCATCCCTGACCTCCGCAAACTCACCCACTGGCCAAGGCGACCGCCTTGGGAAACAGTGATCATGATCTTGTCCGAGAAGTTGAGGGACTCGACCTCTGTCGAGACGCCGTTGATGGTCCCAACTGTCCTCTTGGACTTGGCAGGAAAAGGCTCCGCCCGAACCATGTCACCGTTCATTGTGAATCAAGCTCCTCAGGGATGCAAAGAGAGCTGAGCTGATGAAACAAGGCTGTCAACAACAGCTGGACGAACTGATGGTGAGCTCGCAGTTTCAAGGCAGGCGAGCATTTGCACTGTAGAACGTACCGTAGCGGATGCCCCACCCAACCCCAACCCCTGTAACTAGAATTCTGCCGGGCGGACAAGATTTTGTTTCCTGCAATTGAAGAGAGTGAAGTTCGACGGGGTCTGAGAAGGCGTCCGCAGTTGAGTTCGAGGAGGCCAAGTCAGCGGAGTATTGGCTCTAGTTTGAACAAGAGACGAGAAAGCCCCCAGTTTCCGTCTCTGTGCCCTCGCTCACGTTTCTCCGACCCTTCGACTGCCGCCTCTCACCCTTTCTCATCCAACACCTGGCATCAAGGCTCAAGCAGGATCCAGCACCAACCTCGACCAACGTTGCTGGCCGCAAGGCGTCGTGCATCGCGCAACGCTAGGCTTGTGCCTGTGCTGTCCACGCCCGGGTCTACCGACTTTGACTTTTCCACCATGGCGCCAAAGAAGTTTGTGCCGCGGCAGCGCAAGCGCAAGGTGCTTGAGCGGCAGCGGGCACTCGACAAGGCCACCCATGATGTTGCTCCGGACAGCAACGTCCTCGAAATCACGCCCGCCCAACAGGCTGAGGCCGAGCAGAAAAGGGCCCAGCTCCGCGAGGAACTGCGGCCCCAGGGCGTCAAAGTCAGCAGCCAAAAGGCCAAGCGGTTGGAGAAGTACATCGAGACCAAGCTGAAGAAGGACGAAAACCGGGAGCTGCTTACCAAACTCGCCGCAAACAAGATCGACACCAGCCTCTTCTCCAGCAGCAAATCCCTTGGCCAGACCAAGGAGACCAAGAGGGAGGCTCTCAGACGCACCATCAAGGAGCAGCATGCTGGCATCGCCCTTGACAAGTCAGGAGCCAGTCTTCTCTACCAGCGCCGAAACATCACGGAAGGGGAGTTACCGAGGGATGTGGGGTCGAGTGACTCGGAGGACTCGGGGGATGAGGATTCAACGGCCGGCGCGAAAGGCGCCGCCTCAACACAATCCCAGCCTCAACAATCATCAGCACCCGTGCCGCTTGGAGGAATTGGATCTGGATTGAAACGGTCCCTTGAGGTCGACGACTCGGGCCGGCCCATACTTGCAAAACGGCAGAAGCGGGGAGGCGTCAAACCGAAACACTCAGCAACACCCGCGATCATCGAGGGCTCGGGTTCTGATGAGTGGAATGGGTTCAGTTCTGGGGGAGAGGGTTCATTCTCTGCGGAGTCGGCGGAGGAGTCTGAGGGAGAGGATTCCAGTGACGACAGCAGCGAAGGCAGCTCGGACGACGATGTGGAGAGCTCGGAGCCGGAGGACGACGACGTCGACACCGCCCAAGAGGAACGGAAACAAAGGTCATCCGCCTTCAAGGCTTGGGCGCATCAGCAACGCAATGAGGCTTTGGGGTACACACCAATCGACTCGAATACCATGGCCTTGGGCATGCCCAAGCCCGCAAACTTCACACCTCGGCCCGTCGAACAAGACCCTCTGCCGGAAGAATTGCAACCTACAACCAACATCACGAGAAAGGCGTACGCCGTGGGGGTAACAAGAAACCCCGAGATCCAGGAGGCCCGGTATAAATTGCCCGTGGTTGCCGAGGAGCAAAAGATTATGGAAGCCATTCACAACAACGACGTGGTGGTTATCTGCGGCGCAACTGGTTCGGGCAAGACCACGCAAATACCACAGTTCCTCTTCGAAGCTGGCTACGGCGCGCCCAATGGTCCGACACCCGGCATGATTGGCGTGACGCAGCCCAGGCGAGTCGCCGCCGTCAGCATGTCGAAACGTGTGGCTCAGGAGCTGGGGGACCATGGCCGTGTCGTCGGCTACCAGATCCGCTTCGAAGGCACCGTGGATCCCAACACGGCCGTCAAGTTCATGACGGACGGTGTCCTCCTCCGTGAAGTTGCGCAGGATTTCGCTCTCAAGAAATACTCGGTCATCATTATCGACGAGGCTCACGAGCGGAGTGTGAACACCGACATCCTGATCGCCATTCTCAGCAGAGTGGTCAAGCTCCGGGCAGAACTGATCAAGGACGACCCGTCAACCAAGCCCCTAAAGATCGTCATCATGTCCGCCACTCTGAGGGTCGAGGAGTTCACCCAAAACACCAGACTTTTCAAGACACCACCGCGTGTCATCGAGGTCGAGGGTCGCCAACATGAGGTGACGATGCACTTTGCTCGCAAAACACGGCACGACTACATCGAGGATGCCTTCCGGAAGATCAGCAAAGGTCATCGGAAACTTCCCCCTGGAGGCATGCTTGTCTTCCTAACGGGACAGGGAGAGATTTCTCAACTGAGCAAGAAGTTGAAGGGCGCGTTTGGTGGGATGAGTGCTCCCGAGGGACCAAAGGTCCGCATCTCCGGGAATGAAGCCCCCATGGAGGTGGAAGACATTGACTTTGGCGACGCCGATGACCGGAACGCCTACGACGAGTACGACGAGATCGAGACTGCCTCGGACGAAGAGGAGGAGGAGAAGGAATTTGAATTGGAGGACGAGGAATCCGGGACCGGCCCGCGGCGGATGCACGTCTTGCCGCTCTACTCTCTGCTCCCGACAAAAGAGCAGATGAAAATTTTTGAGCCACCACCTGAAGGCTCGAGGCTGGTCATCCTGGCCACCAATGTGGCGGAAACCAGTTTGACCATTCCTGGCATCCGTTACGTTTTCGACTGCGGGAGATCCAAAGAGCGGAAGTTCGACCCCGTAAGCGGCGTCCAGAGCTTCGAGGTCGGCTGGATCAGCAAGGCCAGCGCAAAGCAGAGGATGGGCCGTGCTGGTCGTACAGGCCCAGGGCATTGCTGGAGGTTATATTCCTCCGCCGTTTACGAGAGAGACTTCCCCGAGTTCTCTCCACCAGAGCTTCTCCGGATGCCCATCGAAGGGGTGGTGCTGCAGCTCAAGTCCATGAACCTCCAGCATGTCGTCAACTTCCCGTTCCCGACCCCGCCGGACCGGCAGAGCATCGTCAAGGCGGAAAAGCTCCTGACCTATCTGTCGGCGCTGGCGCCGAGTGGGCAGATTACGCCGGTTGGGACGAGTATGTCCATCTTCCCCTTGGCGCCTCGTTTTGCACGGATTCTGCTCGTTGGGCATCTCCACGACTGCTTGCCATACACCATCGCCATGATCGCGGGGCTGTCCGCCGGCGAGATCTTTGTCCCGGAGAATCAAGCCATACCCGCCCTTGTTGAGCAGACCGAGGAATTCCGCACCAACGAGGTTGTCATCTCCGAGGACAAGCAGGCGAGGATACGAAAGGCATTCAACGCAGCCCACAAAAACTTCTGCTCCCTCGACGACCGGTCCGACGCCATGAAGATTCTCCAAGTGGTGGGCGAGTTTGCCCACGAGCCCACCGAACAGTGGTGCGAGAGTCATTTTGTGAGATACAAAGCCCTCAAGGAGATTCTGCAACTCCAATCCCAGCTCGTCAACCTCGTCAAGACCAACCTCGCCGGCTTCGCCAACCTCAAGGTTCCCGACCAACTCCCCCGACCCTCCGCACTCCAAATCCAAGCCCTCAAGCAGATGGTCGCCGCCGGCTTCGTCGACCAGGTCGCCATCCGCGCCGACAAGGCGCCCAACCCGCCCGAGATGTACCGCAAGCCCCGCCGCGCCATCGACGTGCCCTACCTCCCGCTGATCCCCCTTGACGGCGACCGGACTTCTGCCGACCCGGCCGACAAGCTGGTGTACATCCACCCGTCGTCGCCGCTCGCGCATCTCAGCATGGATGAGTGCCCGGAATACGTGGTCTACGCGCACCTCCAACGCGCGGGCAACATCGCGGTTGGGGCTGATGGGAAGAAGCCCAAGACGAGGATGCACGCGCTGACGGACCTCACTGGCGGGCAGTTGGCCAACATTGCCAAGGGCACGCCGTTGATCTCGTACGGCAAGCCGATCAAGGAGGTGCAGGTCGAGGGTGATACCAACTCGCGCGAGGTGTGGGTTATCCCGTATTTGAGGGCCGAGATGGGCGGTGGGATGGGCTGGTATGTGTTCTCTCTTGACTCTCTTGCGATGAGTGTTGTTGCTGACGTGATGCAGGCCGCTGCCGATGCGGAAGATCAAGCAGAAGCGGGTGCCCGGGACGGGGTGGGTGGCGGAGTGAGTGCTTGTTGAGGTCTTGTGAAAGGTATGTTGTCAAGTTTCTCCCTCACGAATCTTCCTCTTTTTACCTCCCCGCGCCTGTCATGATGATTTTCTCATAAGAGGCTGTTTATGAATCTTTCATGATTATAAACTATCACCTACATTGTTCTATGTCTGAACTCGCGCGTTGAGGATTCTTGTCTTTCTCCCTGCGGTCAACTTTCAAGTCTTTTCACAGGAGAGATAGCTGACTTTCATCTGCAGTGTAAAGTTAATGGGCTTTTTTGGGAGACAAGCGAGAAGCCTGAGGGAGGTGGCCCTCGGTGGCTCTCACGAATAATAGCAATGTTCGCATAATGAAACAGAATCCCAGCCAAGAGAGATGTGATAATCTACAGTGCTGTCCAATGCTCTGCTCGGGTCGATGAAGTGTGACCAATATCTTTGTTGACCCGCTGAACCAAACAAGCCGCCCCTTTACCTCATAGGAAACCCGGGGTATCAAGACGTTTTACCGCCCAAAAAACAACCGCAACGCCAACCAACATGACTCCCAAATTCGCCTTCTCTCTCTATCGACCTGCTCCCACACCCAATCCCCACCTCAACCCCCCTAATCTCATCTCCCACCCAATGCTAACCTACTGCGGCGTCACAGCAGCTTTGCTGCCCTTCCTCTTCTTCCCCCTCGACATGCCCGCCCCGCCCATGCCCACCCCCCCGCTCGGCGTCTTGGGGCTCTTGGTCTCCTTGCCCGTGGGCATCTTGGCCGCCTCCCCACCGCCGACGGTCCCGCCAAGCTTGGTATTGAGCGACGGCAGCGTGGGGATCACGGCAGCCTTCTTTGCGTTGGCGGCGGTCGCAGGCCCCACGCGGCCGGTGGAGGACAGCTGGAATTCACCGGGCCTACCGGTGATGGGGTTCTCGTTGAGGTTCTGGCCGCCGAATTGGAGGTCGAGGAGAAGGGCGTCGTCGAGGAGGCGGGAGGTGGGGAGTTTGGTGGTCGGGGCTGCGGTGGTGGAGAGCGGGGTGGCTTCGCGGGTTTGTTGCGGCTGGTGGTGTTTGGGGGTTTGGGGCGTTTTGTAGAGGCGGCCGAGGGAGGGGGACCAGGTCTGTACGCGGGTAGCGGCGGGGAGGAGTTTCGAGACGGAGGAGGAGGCGGTCGCCTGGGAGGGGTTAGTTGGAGGGGGGAGGGGAGGGTTGGATAGGGGGGGAAGCGTACGATTCGAGAGCTGATCAGGTCGGCGAGGGTCGGGGCCATGTAGATGTTCTCGCCGACGACAAAGTAGGAGCTGTGGACGATGATCTCGTCCTCGCCCTGGCGCTTGCGGCGGGTCTGCTTGTTGATGACCCACACGCCGGTGCCGGCGCCGGGGCCCGTCTCGGCGGGCTCCTGGGCGACGACGAACTCAAGCCCGGACATGGTCTTGAGGCGGCCCTCGAAGAGCTCGCGCGTGGCCAGGAAGGGCGTCACGTTGGGGTTGTTCAATCCCTGCTGGAATAGGACCTCATTGTTGGACGTGCGGTCATAGAAGGGCGACTGGGCAAAGTAGAAGAGCACGCTGTTGCTGTGGACGCCCATCTCGAAGTCAGGAGGTGCGCGCCATTGGATCTCGTCGAGCGGCGGGCCCGCCTGCGGTAGTTGGGTAGGAGGCCCCGCCATGGCTGGTGTGTGCTAAGAATGTGTAGGCGATGGGTATGAGAGCTTTGCGTGGCCGTGGTTGTGGGTTGGTGTGGTGGGTGTCTGGCAAGTTGGGTTGGGAAATGGGGGAAGGGAGCTTGACGGGCTGTATCTCGAAACAGTCGCTTTTAGTGCTGGCCTGTCGTTGGTGGGGCAAACGCTTGGCAAACGGTGGCCTGCAGCTCACGACTTGACCAAAACATGCAGCTCCCTCACCCTCCATCCCCCTTCAACCTCCCTAACACCACGCTCGACCGATAATTTATCCTTCATCGCCCAACAGCGGTTCACGCCCCAACACCACAATACTGACATTCGTCATTTCCTTTGATACAACACGAGCCGCAACGATTTCGCGCAACCATGGACCTCCTTTCGACTGTGCGCAAGTCGGGGTCCCGTGGCGGTGTCAACTTCAGCTGGGACGATGTCGCCACATCGCAGTACCGCGAAAACTATCTCGGCCACAGCCTCAAGGCGCCCGTGGGGCGCTGGGCAAAGGGGCGCGACTTGAATTGGTACGCCAAGGCCGACGGCACCGCGGCAGATTCGGACGAGACCGAGGAGGAAAGGGCCGCCCGCGAGCGACGTGACGAGATCCGCAAACTCAAAGAAGCCGAGGAGGACGCAATGTCCCTAGCCCTGGGTCTGCCTATAAAGCCTCGCGATGCCACAGGAGCCAATGCGGTGAAAGTGGAAGGGTCAAAGATGCCGTCTCACGATGCCGGCGGCAACAAAGATCCGAAGGAGACAGAAGGGACAGGTTCAAGAGGGGAGCGACCCAAGGAGTCTGGCCGACACAGAGACTCAGACCGACGGCACAAGAGACGGCACAGGAGCAGGGACCGTGACCAAGAGAGGCATCGAGATCGCAGTCGGAGTAGGCAGAGGGAGCGTGGCAGTCGGGATGATGCGGAACAGGACAGGCACCAGCGCAGGCGGAGCCGTAGCCCCGGCCACGGCCGCCACAGGCATGAAAGGCGGCGCGGCGATGACCGCAACCGCAGTCGCAGTCGGGATGGGAACCACAGGGAGAGGGATATCCGGGATGCCCGGGACGCCCGTGACGCCCGGGACACCAGGGACACCAGGGACACCAGGGACACCAGGGACACCAGGGACACCAGGGACACGGGGGCTCGCAGTCGCAGCCGGAGTCCGGGCTGGGACAGAGATGAAAGGCCGAGACAGCATGATCGACGGCGTAGCCGGAGCAGGAGCAGGAGCAGGACAAGACGCCGGGAGCGTGGCTATGAGAGGTAGCTAGGATACCAAAGGCACCACGTACTAGAAAGTCATATCCATGTACTGTTTTGAATTCAATGTCTTTGACCAGAATGTCTTTGACCCCTTTCATCGCGAGAAACACAAGCACGGAACTCCACCTGGTGTATCCGTAGGCGCCCTGTGGTTCAGCCTCGCGCTCAGCTGCGGGCAAGTTTCCGGTTGATTGGTTCCAGTGATACGATAGGGCTGACAGGCGCAAGGCGAGGCCCCACCTGCAGCCCAGGAACACACCTCAGTGTCGTATGTAACACTGCTGCAGCCTCCCAACCCTCAGGGTTCGCAGGGCCCGAGCGACCTCTCGAACCTTCTGAAACCCCCCCGACACCGTGCTCGTCATCTTCCTCCATTTCCTTGAATTTTGTTGATAAACGGCTTGACACCCATCCCGGCAGTGCCCAGTCCGAATATTCCGACTCTCTTTAATTCCTCAGCGCATCGTGCCCGAACAACCGGCTGCCTGCTGACCGACCTCCTCCGCAAGTTGCGACCCCGCGATAATTAACCCAAAGCCTCTTGAGAGGCCGAAACAACCCACCGGGCTCGACGACCCTTTTTCCCCACCCCGAAACCGCGAGCACCCACCCATCCACCATCGAGTCTGTCACTTCGTCGCCTGGGCCCGACATCATGGACTACGCGCGCCTGCGCGCAGCCGCCCTCAACGGTGAGGACGAAGAGGCGGTGACTGTCGACACCCGCGCCCTTATCGACAAGGTGCTCGCTCGTTACTCGGGCGAGTGGACGACCCTGCGAGAGCTCATCCAGAATGCCGCCGATGCCCAGGCAACAACGGTCAAGGTCAAATGGGAGACGCTGCCCTCGACACAAGTGCCGCTCCCCGCGGCCAGCACCCAGTCCGAGCTCATCAAGCACGCCATCACCCACCACACCCTCCGCCGCCTCGTCGTGCAAAACGATGGCCAGCCCTTCACTAAGACTGACTGGGCGAGGCTGAAGAAGATTGCCGAGGGCAACCCGGACGAGACAAAGATCGGTGCCTTTGGCGTCGGCTTCTACAGCGTCTTCGCCGACTGCGAGGAGCCCTTCGTCAGCTCCGGGAACGAGGCCATGGCCTTCTACTGGAAGCAGAACGCCCTCTTCACCAGGAAAGTGACCCTTCCCCCGGAGCAGACGAGCCCGGACACCGCCTTCGTCCTCGACTACCGGAGCACTACCACGCCCATCCCGAACCTGCTCTCGGTCGGCCAGTTTCTCGCCACCAGCTTGACCTTCGTGTCCTTGCAAAAGATCGAGTTCTGGATCGACGACTGGCAGGTGCTTGCCCTGGAGAAGCGCTCCTCGCCCAGCATGGCCATGACCATTCCGCGGGACCTCGAGACCAGGACCAAGGAGGGGTTCATGAAGGTCGCCTCAGCCGACCACACCAGCACCCAGATCAACGCCAAGTTCATGAACGTCATCGGCTGGAAACCGCAGGCCGCCGCTGCTGCCGCCAAGTCCAGCGAATCCTACTATGCCTCCGAGCTGCCGTCGCTTAAGAACTTCTTCTCGAGGCTCACCTCGGGTTCGTCACAGTCTAGCCAGCGAGCCAAGGCGGCCAAGGAGGAGCGGGCGATACAAGATGCGATAGCTGAGGATCTTACCGCCCCGTCGACTTCGGTCATCTTCCTCCGCTCTATCACCGCCGAGATATCCACCCGCGTCTCCGCCTCCTTCGCGGCCGAACTGGAACGGGCGACCAAGAAGCCCCCTCCGAAGACGACAAAGATCTCCATCCTGACGTCGTCCTACGACGAGACCGTCGCCTCCGAGGAAGCCTCGTCGGGTCAGGCGTCAAAGGCTGCCGACATCTTCGCCTCGGTCTTGCCCAGCAAGAAGCCTGGCGGACGCATCTTCATTGGTTTCCCGACCACGCAGACGACTGGCGCCGGGATGCACATCTCGGCCCCCTCGGTCATCCCCACGGTCGAGCGCGAGGCCATCGACCTGAACGCTCGCTGGGTCCGCACCTGGAACATGGAGATCCTCCGCGCAGCGGGCATCATTACCCGCCTCGCATTCGGCAACGAGATGGAAGCCCTAGGAGACAAGCTCAAGCGGGTGTCCGAGGGCAGCAACAAGAAAGGCTTGACTGTCTCGCCTGACCATGTGCAAAAATGTATTCCCGAGGCCTTGCACATCTTGAAGACATATACCTTCCAAGACTCGACCCCGAGCGCCCAGGTGGCTGGGTTGATTGAGGAGGCCTTCTGGACGGCCTACAAGCGCGCCTCTATCGAGGTGTTCTCCTCACAGGGTGTCTTGCCGACCACAAAAGTCCGAACATCGTCTGATGCGGTTGCCAAGTTTGTGGGAGGGATCCCGGTGATTCTCAAAGAGATGAAAGATGCTCCCTTCATCAAACGGCTGATCGAGTTTGGGTTGATCAAGGACATCACGGTCAACGACATTTCCCAGGAACTGGGGGCCAAGGCGATCGATAAAGACCAGCTGAACCACTTTCTCCAGTGGATCACGCAGGCCGCCTTCGACGGAGAGCTTGACCGGCCCGCTGTCCAGCAGCTTTTGGATGTCGCCGTTGCCACCATCACTGATGGCGGTGATTCGGGTGATATCATCGCGCTGGGCTCCATCAAGAACTACCACAACAACAAGATCCCTGCGACCCTTCCAATCCCGCCGACTACCCTTCCAATCGCATTCACAGCGAACATCCCCGAGACCCGACTGCAGGCTCTCGGCTGGGAGCCCCTCGCCATCGTTTCCTGGACCAGGTTCTTGATCGACACCGCGCCGGGGAAACCCGATGAGCAGAATCTGACAAAGTCAGACAAGTTCGCCCTTCAGGTCCTCTCCGTTCTCTCCAAGAATTGGGACAACCTGAGCCCAAGCTCCAAGTCGTCTGTTCTGTCTGCGTTGAAGCCGATCACCGTGATGCCAACCAAGGCCGGCATGAAGAAGCCGCAAGAGTCTTTCTTCCCGTCGGTCAAGCTGTTTGACGATTTGCCGACCCTGGAGGGCTGTGCGAACCTCAAGGAAAAGTTTCTCGTTGCCCTTGGCGTTCGAAAGATGGTGGATCTCGAAACCATCTTCACACGGCTGTTGAGCCCCTCGCCGACCGCTGGCTCGGGCGCGCATGCCAAATGGAGCCACATGGAGTTGATCAAGTACCTCGCCTCGGTGAAGGACGACATCCCTTTTGCCGACATGACGAAACTCAAGGCATCACAGCTCTGCCCCGCCGAGGCTGGCCCGCGCGGGATGGAGCCAACAAAGGGCACAACCCGGCTGTACAAGGTGTCGGAGCTCTACGAACCCAAGGATTCACTCAGGGCGCTGGGTCTTCCAATAATCCAGTGGCCAGGCCCGCCGGGCAGCTTCAGGAACACCAGCAACGAGGCTCGATTCCTTTACAGTCTTGGGTTGCGCCAGTACCCGACCGTACCGGAGTTGGTCGACATGATGGCCTCATCGGACGACAATCTCCGCACGAGCGCCATGACCTACTTCATTGCGAACCACCACCTCAACGGATATGGGGCGTTTGACCTCTCGACGACGGACAAATGCATCCTGCCGATCCAGGGCAAGGAGAAGCAGCTGGTTCGGCCATCTGCCTGCTACACCAATGATGGGGCGGCCGTACTGGGATACAACATCCTCAGGAGAGATCTACACCAACATGCCAACAAGTTCGGTGTTGCCCGCGATCCTCCGATCACCGGGTGTGTGGAGAAACTGGTCTCCAAGCCGCCCCAGGATCACGCCGCAGCGGTGACCTTGTTCGGGTACTTCACGACTCGAATGGGAGATCTGGGACACAACAACCTGGTCAAGCTCAGGGACTCGGGAATTGTCCCCGTCTTGCGACGCAAAGAGCAGCGATCTGGGCTCGACCAAAAGTCGGAACAGACCTTGGTCTACCTCCGGCCGCCTCAGTGCTACCTGGGCAGCTCGTCGACATACAAGGACATTTTTGACTTTGTCGACTTTGGTTCCGACGCCAACATGTTCTTGTTGAAGTGCGGTGCCAAGAACGAGCCGACGAAGCATGAGATTGCCCAGATGGCTTGCAGTGAGCCGGCGCGTTTGCTGAGCACCCTGCAAACCCCGGAGAAGTACATTCATCTCCTCAAATCCGTTGCCGAAGACTTTCAGGCCCTTAAGAGGGACAAGGAGCTCCTGAGGAAGATGCGCACGTCGCCGTGGTTGCTCGGGTTCCGGGAGATGGCTCCTGGGAAGAGCAAGGAATCCGAGCTGCTCGAGGACGACGAGGCGCCCGTCAAGTCTTACCAACTTTCAAGCGCCGACAACATGGTCATCGTCGACGACATCATTAGCTATGGGCTGTTCAAGGAAGCGCTGCTGTGCGCTCCGGAGGACGACACTCTCGAAATTTTCTACATGGCCCTCGGTTCGAACAGGCTGGGGGACATTGTGAAGGAGGATTTGTTTGTGGGCCAGCGCACTCGGGATCAGAAGGGCGCCGAGTGGTTGCGGAAGCATGTGCTGGAGCGCGCCAAGCTCTTCCTGCACGAGTTCTCCAAGGACAAGGCTGACGGGGTCAAACACGGCGCTTCCTGGCTCGAACACAATCTGCAGGTGGTGTCTGTGGCCTCTCTGGGCCTGCGGAGGTCGCTCAGGGGACACAGCAAGACGAATCAAGAGAAACGGTCGGCAGCCAGCTCCAAGACGGCGCTCGGCTGGACGCTCTATGTGGCGGCCGAGGACAAGAAGCCCGACATGTACCAGGTCGGCCAGGCGATCTGCCAGCTCCTGCTGTACCGCCCCAACCAGCAAGCCTACACGTACTTTGAGCCGTTCCTGAAGCTCGGCCTGTTGGACCTGCGCGCGCGCGGGTACAACGTCGACCGGATCCTGCGGGCCAAGGCGGCCGAGGCGAGGCTGGCGGAGGAGGAGCGGCGCAAGGCGCTCGAGGAGGAGCAGAAGAAGATCCAGGAGCGCGAGAAGGAGTGGGCCGCCCAGACGACCAGCGGCCAGGAAGTCGCGATGACCCCGGAGCGGTCGCGCGACCGCATGCCTGGCAGCTTCGACGACTCCCCGCCGCTGGCCACGCCCGCCCTTCCCCCGCCACCCAGATGGGGCGGCGGCGGCAACAGCCTCTTCTCCAACCTCACCCGCCGCCTCGGCTTCGACACCCCGAGCGACGACTCATCCTCTATCGCGTCCCCGCCGACCCCCTCCCAGGCGGAAATCAACAAGTTCCTCCCCCCTCCCGCCGCAGCCGGTGGCAAACCCACCCCTCCCCCCGGTGACGAGGGCCGTGTCACCTCGCCCGCGGCGGTTCAGCAGAACCTCCTCAACGCCATCCGCTCGACTCGCCCGCACGACACGGGCAGCATCTTCTCGCCGCCGCAGCAGACGATCGTCAAGGAGCAGGGGACGTACTGCGACAGCACGCCGGCGCAGAACATTGTGTTCGCGGCGGAGGCGCCGCGGGGGATGCGGGTGTTTATGGCGCGGGAGGTGGCGGACCACGGGGCGGTGGTCGCGTCCCGCGTGGAAGGGATTGCGAGGTTTGAGGGGCTGCTGAGGGATGTCGGCGCGGTGTATGGATTGAGTGAGCGCGTGCTGCACATCTTTTATGATGAGCGTGGGGGCACGATTGCGTTTAATCAGGGCGGGAGTGTGTTTTGTAACCTGAGGTTTTGGGAGCAACTGCATGGGCGCGAGGGGAGTAAGAGCGGCCAGGGGAGGGTGGAGGCGGCCGTGTGGTGGTGGGTCGTGGTGGCGCATGAGTTGGCACATAACCTGGTTGGGCCGCATGGGTCGGAGCACAGCTATTACACGTGAGTCTCTTCTCTCTGTTTTGTTTACCCCCCCCCCCCCCCCCCGCCACCTTTAACCTCCTTATCAAGGATGAGACGCTGACCGGAGGTGATCTTGATTACAGAGAGTCGTTCATCCACGAGTACTTCCCCAAGATGATGGCCAAGGCGGCGGGGTGGCTGGCCGAGGGCGCTGGACGCCCGGCTGTTGCTGTTGCTGCTGCTCCTGCTCCTCCTGCGCCTCCTCCGGCTGGGAATGGGGATGGACCGCCGCCGCCGTACAGCTATGGGGTTGCGGGGCAGATTTGGCAGTAGAGGATGGGGGTGGAGTGGTGGTGATGAGATTGGCGAGGGGAGAGTGGTGATGGATATCATGTTGGTGTTCGCATGACAACGCCCCTTTTCTGACGGGTTGTTGTTGTTGTTGTTGTTGTCTGTCAGTGTTGGCTTTTGTTGGTGGTGTTGGATGATTTGTTCTTCTTTGGTGTTCGGATTAGGTACATGTGTGCTGCATGGTAGACGGCCGGGATCTGGTTGCATATCATAGAGGGAGCGTGCATTTTGTCGGGATTATTTTGCAGTACATGTCTGGTTTACGACTGTACAACTTGGCTGCTACGTGCTGGGGATGATTGACTTGTCTCCGAGCTTGGAGATGCTCGGCGTGGCGGCGGCGAGGAGGAGCACTGGATGCCGAGCAGAGCCATTGCCTCCTCCAACGCCGAGACGACAAGCCGGACTTGGACTCGGGACGCGCGAAAGGGCGGCAGGGCGAGAAAGCATGCTCGGTGATGCAATCCTATTACGCCGGGGATGTTTTCTACCTATCTGGAACTACCTATCTCGGTGTCGTACTTGGGATGAATCTAAACTGCCCCTGCAGTCTGAAGCCAGCTTACTACCCCGCTCTGCGGGCGCCACAAGTAATTCCCCCGCCAACACCCCGAAGCGGGGCCAGACACAGCATGCCGAAGCATCACCGAGAAAGAAGCGCCCCACGCCGCAGCTCTGCGAGAAGGAAGGGCCCCCAGCCTGCGTAGCGTCCGACAAGTACCGAATGCGGGCGGGCTGGCTGGAGCCATTGAGCCGACAGAGGGCTCAGCCGGTGGGCTGGGTTCCTGGTTTGGTTTCTGGACTGGACGGCTGCGGACCAGACCAGACCAGACCAGACCGTCCCATCCCATCCCGTGTGAGGGGGCGAAGGTTGGGTGCAGGATGGGGATGGCTGCGTGGATTGTGGACACAGTAGGTGGTTGCTCAGGGGAAGTGGTCGGGCAGTTACTACGTAGACGTTGTGTCAATGCAGGACAGCAGCACACCACCATCGTCATCCACAGTCGGATCGCTGCCGGCTAAAGCGTGTCCGGGGATGCTGCACAACGTCGGGAATCAGCCAATTGATCAGGCAACGCAGGGTCTCGCCAATCCCGTGGCCTGGCAGGGACGCGAACCCCTCACGGAGTGCATCCCGTGTGCTGCGTCCGAGACAGGCAGGTTTGCGCCGTGGATCAACGGCTGCGCTCATGGCCGGCCATGGTTCGCAAATGCAAGTGAACGGGATGGGAAACGAGAGCAGCAATTGGCGAATGGGAGGAGGAGGGAGGGAGGCGCTGCACGAATGGAACCACCCACTCAGGGACAACCCCACCAAAGGGCCACTCCAAGGGCCACAGCTGTCCCCACCCTTGCTCTCCCTTCGGCATCCCGCGACGCCGTGGCCTTGCCTCTCACTCTCCGAATCACCTCCCTGCGTGGCCTGGCTGGCTAGCCTGCTCGTGGCCCAGATGGATGACTGCCGAGCTGGACGGGCGGATTGCACGCACAGACAGGAGGCCGGGACGGAAGAGGGAGAGGAGAGGGAACACATAAATAACCCCGGGGCTGCTCAAGAGTTTCCATCTCTCCTCTGTTCTGGTCTTCTCTTCCTTCTCTCCATCACACATCACCTCAATCACTCGTCTTCGGCCACTTCGTCCGAACACACCCTCGCGTTCACCCCATCCCCGGTTCGATACCACCTACAACATCCAGACGAGCATATAAAAAGCTCGCCATCCCTCGACTCCGCTTCCGACTTTTCTGTCTTTAGACAAGAGACTCATAAACCGCCACAATGGTACTTATTGCTGCCCGCATTGCCCCCTCCTCCGCCTCCCTCCTCTTAACCTCCCGCTCTCCCTCCCTCCTTGCCCTTGCTTCCCGTCTCGGCCCCTCGCGGGCACCTGCGGCAGCTTCCCTCCACATCCACGCTCATACCCACCATGCCCTCCACCTCCCGGCCCCATGCATCCGGGGCTCCAAATTTGGGCCCCGCCTCTCCAGACGCCTGCTAACCACCACCCCCCGCGAAAAGGTCAAGGTTCTTGCTGTCCTGTACGACGGTGGCGTCCACGCCGAGCAGGTGAGACACTCTCCTACCCGCCACCTTCTCTGGCCCTCTTCTTTCCTTCTTTTGCTGCGCCCTTCGTTCGGATGGGATGCGGGGTAACCGCGTCACTGCCGTCCAAGTCTGGATGCTCTGGACCAGCCTGGGGTCGCCCTCGGAGCCCTCGGAGAAGTGGGGATGTCACCCCCGGGTTCCAGCCCGGCTTGGCGTCTCATCCCTGCTTCGGCAACGGGGGGGAGGAGGGAGGGGTCAGGGGCACACGAGCTTGCTCTGGTCCTGGAACGACACCCGGGCGGTTTCTTGTGGGGCGTCGTCGTCGTCGTCGTCGTCCAAACATGTTCCGTCCGGGGTTGGTTCTGGGTTCTATCAAGCTTTTGTCCTGGCTGGGGGGTGACGAGCTGAAGTGAAACGACAAGAGAGAGAAGCCGTCGAGAGCTCAACGCTGACCATGACTCCCCCCTCAACCAGGTCCCCGGCCTCCTCGGCACCACCGAGAACGAGCTCGGCATCCGCAAGTGGCTCGAGGACCAGGGCCACACCCTCGTCACCACCTCGGACAAGGAGGGCGAGAACTCGACTTTTGACCGCGAGCTGGTCGACGCTGAGATCATCATCACCACCCCCTTCCACCCCGGCTATCTGACCGCCGAGCGCCTGGCCAAGGCCAAGAAGCTCAAGCTCGCCATCACCGCCGGCATCGGCTCCGACCACGTCGACCTCAACGCCGCCAACACCACCAACGGCGGCGTCACCGTCGCCGAGGTCACCGGCTCCAACGTTGTCTCCGTCGCCGAGCACGTTGTCATGACCATCCTCGTCCTCGTCCGCAACTTTGTCCCCGCCCACGAGATGATTGAGGCCGGCCGCTGGGACGTCGCCGAGGCTGCCAAGAACGAGTTCGACCTCGAGGGTAAGGTCGTCGGCACCGTCGCCGTCGGCCGCATCGGCGAGCGCGTCCTCCGCCGCCTCAAGCCCTTTGACTGCAAGGAGCTCCTCTACTACGACTACCAGCCCCTGTCCCCCGAGAAGGAGGCCGAGATTGGCTGCCGCCGCGTCGACACCCTCGAGGAGCTCCTCGCCCAGTGCGACGTCGTCACCATCAACTGCCCCCTGCATGAGAAGACGCGCGGCCTGTTCAACAAGGACCTGATCGCCAAGATGAAGCCCGGCTCGTGGCTCGTCAACACGGCCCGCGGCGCCATCGTCGTCAAGGAGGACGTCGCCGCCGCCCTCAAGAGCGGGCACCTCCGCGGCTACGGCGGCGATGTCTGGTTCCCCCAGCCCGCCCCCGCCGACCACCCCCTGCGCACCGCCAAGAACCCCTTTGGCGGCGGCAACGCCATGGTCCCCCACATGTCGGGCACGTCGCTCGACGCCCAGAAGAGGTATGCCGACGGCACCAAGGCCATCCTTGAGAGCTACCTGTCGGGCAAGTTTGATTACCGCTCAGAGGACCTGATTGTCCATGCCGGTGATTATGCTACCAAGGCTTATGGGCAGAGGTAGATTGTTGGTGGGGGATGAGTGAGTAGAAGCGGGGGGAACAAAATTGTAACTATATGGAGGATGGGGTTGGGCTGGGTTTCTTAGTTTGTTTGCTTTCATAGTACTATGAGTTATGAATTTATGTTGGATCCAACTACTCCGAGGTTCATTGTTGGTGATTCGAGTTTGGTTTTGATCAAGCAAATGGAAAAAGGACGATGATTCAAGCTCAGTTTCAATCTGCCAGATGGCAGGAGAAAAGACAACCAGGGGGGAAGAAGAGAAAAAATCTTGTCAACAACCACCAGGCTGCTTGCTTGCGTGGTATTAATATATATTTATGTATCGACGCCTTGTCGTGTCGCGCCAGTGTATGTAAAACCCGTTCGTCCGTGGACCTATACAACAACACTACTGGGCCAAAAAGGATATGGAGGCAGGACCGGTCTGCTTCTTTTCCCCTCCCCCCCCCCCCAT